>PVIY010006324.1:43425-88240 GCA_004026745.1 Myrmecophaga tridactyla | reverse complement strand
CAAAAAGACAGGTTTGAGTCTTAGTCCCCTGACCTGTGACTGTGGCCCTGTTTGGAAATAGGAACTTTGAAGATGTTATTCATTAAGATGAGGGCAGCTTAGATGAGGTTGAGTCTTAATCCAGTATGACTGGTGTCTCTTTAAGCCGAGGAAGTGAGGACCTGACCTCTCTCAGAGAGAGAGAGAGAGACGGCCGTGTCATGGAGTCAGAGCTTGAGTTATGCCAAGGACAGTCTGGGTGCCACCTGCCCACCCACCAGAAGGCAGGGGAGTGGCTGGAGAGGACCGTCTCCTTCAGGGAGGAGCATGGCCCAGCCACACTTTGATTTGGGGACTTCTAGTCTCCAGAACCATGAAACAAAACATCTTGGTTGTTTAAGCCAGCTGGTCTGTGGTGCTTTGCTACAGCAGCCCCTGGCAAACTAAGACATTTGACATTGCTTAAGATGCAGGCCCGCTGTGACCCCAGCACCGATCTCAATGTCACCTCTGCCGTTGTCCAGCGGGCCCTACCAAAGGGGAATTGTCCCGCCTGGAGGGACCTCAGAAGAGGCCAGACTGCGGGGTGAAGCTGGGCTGGGATGTGAGTTGCTCTGTGCTGAACCCACATCGGTCCTGGTCCGTGTGGGGTGGAGGAGCTCTAGCTGGATGGTGTAGGGGGAGGAAGGGCAGTCCTCTAGATTGGGTTGAGATGGTCGCTGGTCATGCCTAGGTGTGACGTCTTCATGGGACAGCCACCCTCACAATAGCTTTGGCACGGCTGAAATCACACATCCCAGAATGCACGTGGCATAGGTCCCTCACTGCTGCTGGGATGGTCAGATGGGGCGTGGCTGCTCAGAGACAGCTGAGGCCCAGAATCCCTTGGCTCCTGGAGGTTAGAGGAGAAAGGGCCTCCTGGTGGCTCCTGTGTCCCTGCTCTCCTGTTAGATGTCTGGCCACTGGACTGGCCTCTTAACCTGAGAATGATGGGCATTGGATGCGGCCCCTTCTGTTTCCATCAGCTCCACCTTCTGCATTCCACATTGGCCACCTCCCTGCCCAGCCCTCCTCCTGCTGTGGCAGATGTGACTCGTCATCAAAAAGAAGTCAGCAGTTTTAGTTCTGGGGTACCTGCATCTTAGTACAGCTGAGCAGGTGTCCTCACGCCACCAAGGATATAGAACTAGATATTATAGAAAGAAACTGGAGATAATATAGTTACCTAAATGGCCTTGTTCTTAGGAAAATGCAGTGTATTAAATGGTAAAGGAAGATAATGAATACAACCTACTCAAATGTTTAGAAAATAGGCAGATAGATGATAGATAAACAGATAATAGATGACAGATTGGTAGATGATGGATAATAGATTGATAAATGATAGATAGGTGATAGACAATAGATAGATGATAGGTAGATAGGTGATTGATAAACGGTTGATAGATGATGGATGATAGCTGTCTAGATGATAGCTAGACTGATAGATTGATAAATGATAGGTGATAGATGGTGGATGATAGATTACAGATGATGGATAATAGCTTGATAGATAGATAGATGACAGATAATAGATGACAGATTGATAGGTGATAGATGATAATGATAGATGATTGACAGCTGATGATGCATGATAGATGGTTGATAGGTGATAGATGATACATGATAGATGATTGATAGGTGGTAGATATAGGATGATATAACAAAGGTGATAAAATGTTAAAGTTGGTAAATCTGGGTAACCAGGTATTTTTGTATCATTTTTGCAACTTTCCTGTAAGTTTGAAATTATTTCAAAATAAAGAGTTATAAAAAATGAATCCATTGGAACCCTTCCTTAGAATCCACCAGAGCCCTTGTTCCCAAACTTTCCAATTCACAGTGCCATTGGCATCTCAGCAGTCATGGTGCCCCTAAACCCAAAGAAACCCCTCACAGCCCCACTCAGGAAGTCATTAGGTCCCAAAGACTTAGTGAATGTTAATGTCCTAACACCACATGAGCTGTTTGAAAAATAATGCACACGAACTGCAGAAACCTATTTTGTTCCTGATCACAATCACTAATGGGATGTGTGCTTGCTGGAATGAGATGGGGCCTTGCCACCCTCATTTCCTGTCTTACGTCAGCTTTTGTGCAGTACATGCTTTTTATCACAGCATCAGCCAAACAGCCCAGCTTCACAAGGTATCTTTGAAGGGAACACAGCTAATGTGGAAACCTTTAGTTGCCTCAAGCCAGTGGTTCATGCGATGTCTGGCAGATGCCGAGTGTGGCTGCCTCCCTTGGAAATTTGAAATATCCTCCTTGGGGTGCCTTTGTGCCCAATTGGGGACCAGGGTGCCAGATAACGAGCTTCTGATGATCAAAATGGTGTAAAGTGTGGTGGCAAGCGAAAAACCCTGCAGAATTAAGATTAAATTTAAGGGAACTGTGGGAGCTGGTGTAGGGCAAATGATTGTGCTTCAACGCTGTACTTACAGTTATAAAACAGGGAGAGAGCAGGGCTGAAAAAAATTTTCACGGCTTCCCAGAATCATGTTGGTGGAGCTGTATGAGCCTTGCTATTTGGAGCAGGCGTCTGTGTAATGTTGCATGAAGCAAATGAACAATTACGTGTTACTCTAATTCTGGTGACCTTGAGTAGGGAAAAGAAAGGAGCTACAGACAAAAGATGCACAAGGTTCATCCTGGAATCCTAAACTTGAATGACAAGGACGTGTTCCTTGGAAAGGTCCGGAAACAGTCACTGGCCCTGTACCAAGGAGAAGCACCCCTAGTGCTTGAAATTCAGTTTTCTGCTAAAAGAAACCAGAGCTTATTGAACAAATGGTGGATTCCAGGTCTGGGGCAGGAAATGCAGAAGTTGAGCCTGGAATATTTTTTCATAGCAGATAACAAAGAAGCTATTGAAGACTGCTAGGGAGGTGTGAGAAAGGAGAAAGACTTGGGAGCCATGTCAAAGAGGCCAAAATGATTTGGAATGTCAGTAAGAATGAAAACTGCAGTGGCTTGAAATGCATCCAGTATGCTTAAAGCCAGGAGTTCATAATGTTGCAGAAAACAAACAAACAAAACCCCCAATTGGTCACCTCTGGAGAATGCTAGAGAGTATGTTATTTATTTTAACATTGATAAATAAAGAGAAAGACTCCCAATATTTATCTGGCTTTTCTTAAACAAGCTGCACCCCTGGGTAGCCAAATGGCAGATGAGGGGAGGCTTCTATTTCTGGAAATATCTGACAAATAAATGAATTGTTGGTGCCTGCTGGCGTCATGGAGGGGCAGGGGGGTTGGCAGTGGTGGCACCCAGAATTCAGGTGCCTCTTAATGAAGAAGGTCACACAGTCTGGATCGTGGGTGACCCCCAAATCCAATTAAACTGTTGAATCCAAGTACCGATTTGCAGGTTGTTTTCAGCTATGCCACAGGGATGCTGGCACCAAAATACCAGCCGAGGGAATCTTTATGGGACAATTGATTCTGCTTCTTCCCATAAATAAATTTCAAGGGAAGAGAATGTGGGGGAATCTCAACCTATAGCTTAAAGGAGACATGAAAGACATATACTCTGTGTTTTGGGGTGCACCCTTGTGGGGAGAAGCTGCACAAACAGGCGAGGTGGTGACAGCTGTACATCAGGATGGTGGTTTTTGGGGGTGGTCTTCTGGGGTGGCCATCCTGATTCCATCTCCTTACATTGCTGGGAGTTACAAAGATGTTTGCCTTATGGTTGCTTATCAAGCTGCATATTTGTTTTATACCGTTTCTTTTTTTTTTGTATTTGGGTTATTTTAACAATGAAAAAGTTGAAAAGGGGTGTGCAGGAAAGCAGTTCTGGAAGCCATAAATGGCGTCAAGAGGATGACAAACTGAACCTCGTCATGGGAGTGGGAAGGCCATCAGGTCCCCTTTATCCCTTCCTGCAACACACGTAGCCACCTGCTACCAAGCCTAGTATTTCCGATTTTATATATTTTATTGTAAATTCATCCCCCCCTACATCTGTCGTCGTAGTTCTGTGCTTCACAGAGGGCATTTTGGAAATTGTTTTGCTGCGACCTTGGAGTGACACGAAGGACACTGCTCCTGCTTGCCTCTGGGATGTCCAGTTGCTGCCGGTCAGCCTCCTTCATCTCTGCAGCCTGGGGCCGGGGCGGCAGCCCCTGAGAGGTGTCACTGCCTCCGTGGGCCTCTGTTTCCTCCTCCGACTCGGAGCTTCTGCTGGAGCCTTCTGAGCCGTTCTGCAGCCCTATAATTTGTAAATACTGTGACTCATCCAAAATTATAGGGCAAAGCTAATGGAATCAAGGGTTTATAAATTCCCCCTTTCCCTCACTAATGCCTTGAGCATTTTAGAGCTTCGGTTCAGAAGGAGACGGACCTCTAAGCCAGGCCCAGGCATCGTTGAGGCCTCGCTGGTTTCTGGGTGTTGTGGCTCCGGGAATGCTCAGGAGCTTGATCTACAAACAGTGTATTTCCTGCCCACTGATAGCGGGTGTCCAGTGGGGCAGCCTCCTCCATCCTTTAGTTGGCCTCACCTCGCTGGCTCACGAATCATTTCTCTTGGTCTAGAACTAGCACCTGCTTGCAGGTCATCATTTGGAACTGACCATGTGGCCCCAGCCCCGGGGCTATTAAGCTGGCAATTAACCCTTTGGGCAGGTGCAGTTAATGCCTTCTGACAGCTTAGGGAACCAAGGCTCAGAGGCAGCTCAAGGTGTCCCAGCTGGGGTGAGTGTTCAGAACTGCCATCATGGGAAGTTCTCCCCTCCGTGACCCTCTGGGACTGTCCACCCAAGCACATGGAAGCCTGCTCACTCAGCACCCACGTGACGCCCACTGTGTCCCTGTCTTCCTCCGTCGTGAGCCAGCAGCCCCTATTCCGCCTCTGTCCCATCCCTAAGTCATATTTCCACCCCGGAGCTCCACTCACCCCTCGCTTCCCACTGCAGACCCACAGGTTCCAGTGCTGACTGGACCCCTTGCCCAGCAGCATGTATAAAGTCCAGACCCCTTTGTGGCCTCACGTGCCTGCTGCAGGAGGCTGGGGGCCTCCCTGCAATGCCCTGCCGTGGCCCCACTGTCTTCCCTCCAGCTGACTCAGCCATGACCCGGACTCACCCATCCATGCCCACTGCCCCTCCTTGGATTTCCAGCACAGTCCCCTAACCTTACCTTGGTGTCCTGTCACCCCAAACCCTTCTTCATCTCTTGGCCAAGTGGTCTCTTTTGTTTTTTCTTTCACTTTTTGGCAATAACTTGATTGAGATATAATTCATATGCTATACAATTCACCTACTTAAAGTATACAGTCAGTGATTTGTAGTGTGTTCTCAGAGCTGTGCAAGCATCACCACAATCAGTTGTAGAACATTTACACCACATCTCAAAGAAACCATGTATCCTTTAGTTATCACTCCCTAATCTCTTACTCCCCAAGCCGTGGGCAATCACTCATCTAGTTTCTATCTCTCTTTATTTACCTATTCTGGGCATTTCATCTAAATGGAATCACATAGTAGGTGGTCATTTGTGACTGCCTTCTTTCACTTAGCATAATGTTTACAAGGTTCACCCATGCTGTAGTATGTATTAGTACATATGTTTATTCTATGGTCAAATAACATTCCACTATATGGATATACCACAAATTGTTTATCCGTTGATCAGTTGATGAACATTTGGGTTGTTTTCATCTTTAGCTATGATAAATAATGCTGGTATGAAATGCAATATACCAGAAACGGATTGGCTTTTACAATGGGGATTTGTTAACCTATAAAGTGATCTTTTAAAGAAGCGGGTCTGCCCGTGTGTTTACTGGGGACTGAGTTAGGTCCCTCATGAGATATGTTCACGTTCCCACCCCTGGTCCTGTGGGCATGATCTGATTTCTAAATGGGATCTTTGCAGATTTTGCTTGGTGGGCCTTAATCCTACATGACTGGGGTCCTAATAAGGAAGGGAAATTTGGACAGGAAAGTAGACACCACAAGAGGAGCAGAAGGAGACCGAGTGCCACATGATAGAGGCAGAGATGAGCCACCACTGGTACGCTACAGATTTCAGAGAAATCTGTAGCTTGTTGATACTTTGATGTTCAACTTCTCACCTCCAAAACTGTGAGCCAATAAATTCCAGTAAATAAGTTGGCTTTTGTTAAAGCCAACCAGCAGTATGTGCTGTTTGTCACAGCAGCAAACCGAGATAGATAACTACTGCCCTGAGGGTCAGTGCAAGAGATACAGGGGTCGGTTCACCTCCTGACCTCATCTCCCCAACACCCTTCAGGCTCCTGTCACTTAGACAGGCGGCTGCAGCCCCCCTTCAGACCACATCTCCATCTCAGTTCTGGGGTCCGGTGGCGCCTGGAAGGGCTGGCTGAGGAGCAGCTGGCAGGAAGGTTGTATGTGAGGCCCCCAGGCTGAGCCCGAGGGCCCTCCCTGCTTCACCTCAGTGAGCAGTGGACTCTCCTTAGTCTCAAACTTTGCCCCAAGGAATGGGCCGTGTTCTTAGAATGGCTTTGTGAAGGATGAGATGCTTTCTGTGCACACAGAAGTCACACAGGAGGTGCCAGAGGGAATGTTCACATTTGCAGGATACCTCATAATCATGATCACCAGGACCTTATTAAAAATGAGATTTTGTTTGGGAGGGGGAGAGTTAGAGGAAAAGAGACCAGTAGAGTATAAACATTTATCTCAATAATTAAAAAGCTCAAACAAGAAGCAGTACAAGTAGTAAATCAGGACGCCTTGGCGTGACCTTGGCATATGATGCCTGTTAATATTTAAAATCCCATCGATTCTCTCAGCTCTCCAGGACACTGAACTAACCACCATGGGTGAGGTTATTGGGATTGTTTTTTGTTGGCATTAAAGATTTGGGGATTTGATGTGAAAGTTTCACGTTGTAATAAAGGAAGGAAGGTTCAGTGTATGTTTAGTATTGCTGGTGGGCAGAAGTCTCCATGTAATAATCCATGCTCATTCATTTTTCTTTAACGCAATTTTATTGAGATATAGTCACATACCATATAATCACCCAAAATATACAATCAGGGGTTCACAGTATCATTATATAGTTGTATGTTCATCACCACAGTCAATTTTGGAGTATTTTCATTACTCCAAAATAAAAAAGAGCACCGAAAACATCCCATACCCCGTATCCCCTTATTTATTTATTTATTTCTGTCTTTATTTTCTTATTCAGCTGTCCAAACACTGGATAAAGGGAATGTCAATCACAAGGTTTTCACAATCACATGGTCACTTCATAAAAACCATAGAGTTATACAATAATCATCAAGAATTAAAGAATTACAGTTCGTCAGTTTCAAGTACTTCCTTCTAGCTATTTGAATACACTAAAAACTAAAAAGTGGTGCCTATAGAATGCCTATGAATAACCCCAGAATGACTGCTCGACTCTATTTCAATTCTCTCAGTCACTGAAACTTTATTTTGTTTCATTTCTCTTCCCTCTTTTGATCAAGAAATCTTTCTCAAGCCCTTGATGCCAGGGCCAGGCTCATCCAAGGGAGCCATGTTTCACATTCCCAGAGAGATTTATACCCCTAAGAGTCATGTCCCATGTAGGGGGGAGGGCAGTGAGTTCACCTGCAAGTTGCCACAGCTGAGCAACTGAAAAGCTTCTCTGGGCTGACTCTTAGGCATAATTACAAGTAGACTTAGCTTCTCCTCTGCAGGAATTAGTTTCATAAGGGCGAGCCCCAAGGTGGAGTGCCTGGCCCATCAAATTGGCAGTCCCCAATGCTTGTGAAAATATCAAGTCTTCCCCAGATGGGGAAGTTTAATATTTCCATATTTTTCCCCAGGCCCTCTAGGGTACTTTGCTAATACTTTTAGAATTTTCTGTCCATGTCCATTTTTTAAAAAATTTATTTTCCCTATTTTTTTATCATGAAGAATAACATATATTCAAAAAAAAGCAAAAAAATTCAAAGCACACCATAACAATTAGTTATAGAACAAATTTCAGAGTTTGATATGGGTTGCAGTTCCACAATTTTAGGTTTTTCCTTCTGGCTGCTCCAAGACACTGGAGACCTAAAAGAAATGTCAATATAATGATCCAGCAATAATACTCATTTGTTAAATCCTATAATCTCTTTTATAACTCCATATTCTCCTTTGGTCTTTTTTTAGAAAATTAATTTTTATTGATATGTATTAATCACACACCGTGTAATCATCCAAAGTGTACAGTCAGTGGTTCACAGTATCATCATATAGCTGTGCATTTATCATTACAATCGACTTTTTTCCTTTTTTGTGAAAAATAGCATATATACAAAAAACAAATTTCAAAGCATATCACAATAATTAATTGTAGAACAGATTTCAGAGTTTGGGATGGATTACAATTCTACAACTTTAGGTTTTTACTTCTTCTGCTCTAACTACTGGAGACTAAAAGAAATATCAGTATAATGATTCAGCTTTGCTAACTCCTACCTTCTCTGTGTAACTCCACCATCATACCCAGGTACTTTTAAAATTTTCTGCCCAATATGCTGATTCATTTCGGCTGCTTTTCTTCCCCAGAAAGGTTGACGGCAAAAGCACGTACTCTCAGAATGGGTAGTCCTTTATTTACTGGCCACTTAATAAAAAAAGTTGTGAAAGAGAACGATTCTGGACCCTGTGATCATGCTTTTCACTCACCAGGACCATCTTGGCTGTTTGCATCCGCATTTGGTGTGATTTGTTGCAGGGAACTGATAACCCATTTATTGCTCATATGTAAAAAGGAACTGCTTGAGGTGGGTATATGTGTTTCTATCTCCTGAGTTTGGCTTTTTAACATACATCCACATAATTAAGATCTGTTTTTTTTGTTTGTCTGTTTGTTTTCCCAGATAGGGTTGCAAGGTCAGTAGAGAATGTTATTCATGGACGGTAGTTGGCTGAATGTAGGTTCTTCAAAATTGTTCACGTTCTGATCCCAGAAACTGTGAATGTTGGCTTAAATGGCAAAAGGGACTTTGCAGATGTGATTAAATTCCGGATTTTGAGATGAGGAGGTTATTCTGAGTTATCTTGGTTGTTTCATTGAAATTGCAATGATCTTAAGAGGGATGCAGGAGGAGAAGGTGATGTAATGATAGAAGCAGAAATTAGAGGATATGCCTTGGAGTTAAAGAAAAGGGCCACCAGCCAAGGAATACAGGCAGCTTCTAGAAGCTAAAGGGCAAGGAAATTATTTGCCCTCATGCCTTCAGAGGGAACCAGCCCTGCTGACTGACACCCTGCCCAGTGAGACCTGTGTCAGGCTTCTGTCCTGCAGAACTGTTGAGATCCTAAATTTGCGTTGCTCTAAGCTGCTGTGTCCGTGATATTTTGTAGCAGCAATGGGAAACCAACACAGCGACCCAACGACTGAGCCTCAGAAATGGCACTGAGGTTGACCAGTTTTGAAAGTGCCTGCTCTCTTCTCTTCCTGGGCTCTGATTTTGTCAAAGTCCTTCTAGCATTGTCCTGACTCCCATGAACAATGGAAGCTTATGTCAGGAACCAGATTTTTTTTCTCCTGCCACAATGCACTTGTACCTTTGGGAGGTAAAAGGGGCTGCTCTCTGCACTTCTGGGGAGCTTGCTGGGCCATTTGTAGGATAACATCTGGTGAAGTGAAATGGCAACTCTCTGAGCCACAGCTAGGCAGGATGTGCCCCAGATCTTTCTTCTTTGGGGATCTAGGCAACATTGTTGCCATGTGGACTTTCCATCCTTGTGGGTATGGCCAGGTATGTGTTGCACGTGGTCCAAGAGGACTGAGTCACCATTGAGCAGACATGAGAAAAGGAGACAAATACCCGGTCCCTTGAGCTGCCTCTTGGGCTGCGTCCTGAGGTGGCGGCCCCTCAGGGCTTGGTTCTGCAGGCTTCATTTCAGCTAAGCTGCTACACAGCTGGATTCTGGGGAGTGAGAGGCCAGGGGGCCTGGCTCCCATCAGCAGAATGGAAAGACTTGGCTGCGCCGAGCCTCCTTGGGGCCAGGCGTTCTTCCCTGTTGGTTGTCATGGAAATGAGCCTTAAAATGAGAGCTGCTTGAATCTCAACGAAGTGCCCCCAGAGATTAAGAAAACTCCATCAGAAGTGCCACTCGGAGCTAATGATTGATTTATTATTCAGTAGTGGGACAATCCACTAGCCCATTTATGGTTTTATCTTCTAAATTGCTAATGTTGGAAGTGGAAATTTTCAATGCTGACTGAAGATTTGCTCTCAGGCATCTTGTTTATAAATAAATCAGCTTTGCAAGGAACACCAACAGATTAAAAGAATAATTATCATAACAAGACTCAGAGCTGAGTTGTTTCCCTGCCATCTCCCTCACAGGGTGTTGGGGAGCATAATTCTCCACAGGGCAATGTAGACATCTAGGTCCTTGACTGGCAGGGAGAGGGGACACCATGGTTATTGCCACAAATACAGGGTTTCACTGTTTTTAGGGGCTTTTGCATTTGAGGTTTCATGTGATTTTCAGAAGGCCTCTGACAGGTATTGGTTTTGATGGAGGAGGAGACTGAGGTTCTCAGAGGTTCAGAGTTTTGCCTGCTTGCCCAGCTCATAAGAGATTGTGCTGGCATTGGGGTTGAGTCAGTGCTCTGTTTTGCCAGCTCTTCTGCTCTATATTTTTCATTGCTTTGGCATAATGACCCCCCTTCCCCAAATATTCTTGTTCCTTTTGATGAGTGGGGAGTTCTGATTTCCCATTTTAACTGTTTTTAAGTATGCAATACAACAGCTTTAATTACATTTCCAATGCAGTGACACCATCATCACCATCCATTTACCCAAACCGTTTCATCACAGAAACTCTGAACCCATTAAGCAATAATCAGAACTCCTTCTTGAGTTCTGATTATATTTGGGGGAAAAAAAGCATTAAACTATTTTTGGACCCTGAGACTGAGGAGAAGTCCTTTCTATGTTTTAGAGAATTTTGGCTTAATTTTTAAACTTCGTCTGTGTAGCTCCAGAATTTGGCAGATGAAGGGGAAAATCATCTGTTTGAGATCACTAGACTCTCTAATTTTGCCCCTTCAGCCTCACACCCATTAATAGCTCTGCGAATCTCTCTGTTTTTCAGCAGCGTCCTCTATCTAGGTCTATGCCCATTAAAAATGAATGATGATTTCTTTTTTCTTCTTTTTTTTGGTCCTCTCCATCTAAATGTTTTGTGGTTGTACTGAATCAGTATTTTATTATGAGCAAGATGGCATACCCTGAATGCAGTCTGTGCAACCTGTCTTTGTTCTCTGGGGCTTCCAGCAGACTGGATGAAGTTCACTTCCAACAAGCAGGGGATGGAATATAATGAGAGTGAGCCAAACTGTGGGAAACATCTTTAATTTGTACTGCCTCACCCAGTGCTAGGCACATAGTAGGGGCTTCGTTCATTTGACTAAATGAACTAACGGGAGGTAAGTGCAGCTGGGCCTAAGGGAGGGCCTGTGAGGCTGCAGAGATGGATGCCCTATGGATGTCCCATGAATGGCAACTAGGTTGTCCAGCTCAAGGAATCACCTACAGAGATGAGAGGCTCTACCTAAGGAATGGCAGAAGTTGGGCTTCGATTTTGTGTGTTCTGTTTCTTGTTCAGGTGAGGAGAACCAACAGAGAAGGCAGGAGAGAGAGAGGATGGTAGAGCAACATGGCAGGGCGGTGAAACACTTACAAACCAGCAAGTGGTCCATTCACTTACAGCGTTTGCCAGTGGTTTGCCTTTCCATGATACAAACTTCCCAGCTCCCGAAGGCTTGAGAAAATCTGCCACAATCACAAAGACTTTGCATGGGCATAGTGTGTGCGTGCATATATGCATGTGTGTGCCAGATAATGAGAAGTGAGAAGGGAATAGACCTTCTAGAAAACCAGAATCCCACAGAGGCAGCAAAGCTTAAGGAACAGAAGCCTCCTGGAGTGGGGGGGTCAAGGAGGCTGGACTTTCCACAGCACACAGAAAAGTTTGTGATCCCCGTCACTCTAGATTGCAGAGGACAGGGGCCCCACCCTCATTGCAGATATGATTTTTTTTAATTAACTTTTAATTTTAGAACACTTTAGATTTACAGACAAGCAGCACTGAAAGTACGGAATCCCTCTGTGTCCCTTGCCCCATTTCCACTCTTGCTAACATCTTCTGTTAGGATGGTGTGTGTCTTGACACAGCCAAGAAGCCAATATGGGTGCAGGACTGTTAACACAACTTCACAGGTTATTCAGATTTCACTAGTCTTTCCCTAATGTCCTCTTTCTGTCCCAGGCCATTTGACTATCATTTCTTCTCCTGAGGCTTCTCTTGGCTGTAATAGTTTCTCATTTCTTGCATTCTTTCTCATTCTAACAAGTTTTGGCTTGTTAATGCTGCCAGAATGCAATATACCAGAAATGGATTGGCATTATTTATTTGGGGATGGGGTATATTTTTCTTTGCACTCTCTATATTTTTCTTTTTAAAATGTTTTTATTGTAATATACATATTGTGTATATATATATACACACAAAACAAAGAAAGAAAACGGCAATAATTTTTAAAGCACACTTCAACATGTAGTTACAGAACAGATCCCAGAGTTGACATTGGCTACCATCCCACCATCTCAGATTTCTCCTTCTAGTTGCTCCAAAACACTGGAGGCTAAAAGGAATATTAATATAGTGATTCAGAAGCCATACTCATTTGTTAAGTCCCATTTTCTCTGTTATATCTCCTCCTTCTCCTTTAATCCTTCTCCCCATCTATAGGGATCTTTGGGCAATGATCATTCTGACTTTTCCATATTGAGAAGGGGTGTCCACACTAAAGGATGGGGAGATGAAATTAATTGAGAATCTTGGAGAGGCTGGTCCCTCTGAGTTTCAGGATTTATCTGAGCTAGGAACCCTTTGGGAATTATATGTTCCAGGAAGGCAAACCTACTGCATGAAACCTTTATAGAGTCTCAGTTTGAACCCTAGGTGTTCTAAAGAGTCAACAGGAGTGATGTGGATTGGCATTTAGCAAACCATGGCACTTAGCACTATCTAACTGAAGCTTGCATAAGAATAGCCTCCAGAATAGCCTCTTGACTCTATTTGATCTCTCTTAGCCACTGATGCCTTATTTTATTACACATCATTTCCCCATTTTGTTCCAGAAGGCATTGTCTATCCCACAGTACCAGGGCCGGACTCATCCCGAGGAGTCATACTCCACATTATCAGGGAGACTTTCACCCCTGGCTGGCTTGCACCACGAAGTGGGAAAGGGTGATGATTTTCCTTGCAGCGTTGGACTTAGAGAGAGAGAGGCCATATCTGAGTAACAAAAGAGGTTTCCTGGAAGTACCTCTTAGGCTTCGTTATGGCAGTTTTAGCTTTTCCACTACAGAAATAAGTTTCATAAGTGCAAGCCTCAAAATCAAGGGCTTGGCCTATTTTCTTGGGAGTCTCTAGTGGTTGAGAAGGTATCCAGGGTTTCCCAGATGGGAAAGTTTAATAGTTCCATATATTTCCCCCCCCCTTTGGACCCTCAAGGGACTCTGCTGATACTTTTTAATTATCAGCCCACCAAAGTCTGGATGTATCCAGGTATTACATTAAGCTACACAGAATTACAAGGCCTTGTTCCCGTTCTGGACTCCAGGAGTTTGGGTTTAAATGAGCTATCCAGAGGTTGACTTAGATTATGTGTCATAGAACATTTAGGTTCTAGACATTATAAACCTCTCTGCCTTTGGTCTCATACAGTAGGTGAAGGTCTGAAGTACATACACTATCATTTTTTACCCCGCATTCTAATTTACCTTAGACTAAGCCAGATTGGCTTCCTTTAAACTCTTATTGAGGCCTGATCTCTTTTTCAGTTACTTTAACTGTTATTGTTTATAGCTGTGCTAACTTTCAGGACTGCAGGACTCCATTACTGGGTCTTAGATGTCACAGAGTTACTCAAAGTGCCAGGAAAATAACAGACGATACACATGCAGTTCAGTGTCTCAGAATCTAGAAATACATTTACAACTTAGACTAAATGTGGCTGCTATAAGGGCATACAATCTAGGCTCCCTTTTCCTTATAAGTGTTTTTGGAGAGAGACCTTAGCATATTTGTTCTTTTGTTTCTGTCTTATTTTGCATAGCACGTTGTCCCCAGGGTTTATTCAGTTCATTGTGTGCCTCTTGAGGTCCTGCCTTTTCATGGCTGCAACATATTTCATCATATAAATGTTATCACCATTTGCCATTGTGCTTCTCAGTCATTGTACCCTTTGGCTCACTCCATTTATTGGGCATCATGGATAATGTCCAGAATAAATAAACCGTGCTGTACAATATCTTGCTTGGTTGTACAATCAGCAGCACTGTCAGTTTTAGACAGTTTTCATTGGTCCATAATGACAAAGAACTGGCAAACATGTCACCAACAACTAAATCAAAACTACCTCTTATCATTTGTCCCCTATCCCCCAATTAGTTGCCCCTGGTAATGCTGTGGTACTGTTGATGTCTTCTTGTTAACTACTGGCCATAGCAAGTGTTTTTAGTTTCCCCTCTATACTCCTCTACTGTTGATTCTTTGTCCACTATTGAACCATTGAAATAGTTCATATGAGAACTTATTTATAATTGTGTATTTAATCAATGGGATATATGGCCCTATACATCTCCTTTCGATCATATTCACCTTCAATATGGCAATGTTACCTATAAACCCACTAATTAGTTACCATTACTTTTATCTCTTCCCTTGCATTTAGATTCCACCTCCTTGGATAGCCTTTCCTTGGACTCTAGCTGTTGTATTCTACAGTGTAACCGCTGAGATTACCTTTACCATAATAACAAACTCATGCAGTGTCTGTCCTTTGCTGTTTGACTTATTTCACTCAGCATTGTGTCCTCATGGTTCATCCACATTGTCATATGCTTCAGGACCTCATTTTATCTTACTGCTGCATAATATTCTATCATATGTATATACGATATATATATATATATAATATACCACATTTTGTTTATCCACCAGTCTGTTGATGGGCACTTGGATTGTTTCCATCTTTTGGCAATTGTGAATAGTGCCACTGTGAACATCGGTGTGCGAATGTTTGTTCGTGTCACTTCCCTCAACACTTCCAGATATATATTGAGCATTGGTATTGCTGGGTCATAGTGCAACTCAATATTTAGTTTTCTCAGGTATCACCAAACTGTCTTCCACGGCAGCTGTATCATTATGCATTCCCACCATCAGTGAATAAGTGTTCCAATTTCTCCACATCCTCTACAATGTCTGTAGTTTTCTGTTTGTTTGATAGCTGCCATTGTTATAGGTGTGAGGTGATATCTCATTGTCATCTTAATGTGCATTTCCCTTATAGCTAAGGAAGATGAGCATCTCTTCATGTGCTTTTTAGCCATCTGTATTTGCTCTTCAGAAAAGTGCCTATTCATATCCTCTCCCATTTTATAATTGGGTTGTTTGTTCTTTTGTTTTGATATATATACAGGATATCAAACTTTATCTGATATATGCTTACCAAATGACTACTGCTTCATCATTTTGACAAAGTCCTTTGAAGCACAGAAGCTTTTGATCTTAAGGAGTTTTCATTTGTCTGTTTTTTATTTTGCTGCTTGCACTTTAGAAATAAAGTTCAAGAAGCTACCTCCTATTATTAGATCTTGAAGATTTTTCCCTGCATTTTCTTCTAGCATTTTAATGATACTGGCTTTTATATTGAAGTCTTTAATCCATTTTGAATTAATTTTTGTATAGGGTGTAAAGTAGAGGTCCTCTTTCATGCTTCTAGCTATTGATATCTAGTTCTCCCATGCCCATTTATTGAAAAGACTATTCTGTCCCAGTTCAGTGGATTTGAGGACCTTGTCAGAGATCAATTGTCAGTAAATTTTGTAGTCTATCTCCACACTCTCAATTCAGTTCCATTGGTTGATACTTCTGTCTTTGTGCTAGTACCAAGCTGTTTTGACCATTGTGGCTTTACAGTAAGCTCTAAAGTCAGGAAGTGATAATCCTCCCACTTTACTCTTCCTTTGTAGGATATATTTAGCTATTTGGGGACTCTTTCCCTTCCAAATAAATTTGTAACCAGCTTTTCCAAATCTTCAAAGTTAAGTTGTTGTGATTTTTATTGGTATTGCATTGAATCTGTAGATCAGTTTGGATAGAATTGACATCTTCATAATATTCAACTTTCATATCCTTGAGCATGGAATGTGTTTCTATCTATTTAGGTCATTATTTTTTTCTTTTAGCAACAGTTTTTGTAATTTTCTGTGTGTTAAGTCCTGTTTAGGCTTATTCCTAGATATCTGATTCTTTTGGTTGCTATTTTGAATGGAATTTTTTCTTTAATTGTCCCGTCAGATAGGTCATTGCTTTTGTACAGAAACATTACTGATTTTTATACATTAATCTTGTATCCCCCCACTTTGTTGACTGTTTATTAGCCCGAGTAGTTTCGTTGTAGATTTTTCAGGGTTTTCTAAGTATAGAATCATGTCATCTGCAAATAATGAAAGTTTTACTTCTTCCTTTCCTATTTGAGTGTCTTTTATTTGTTTCTCCTGCCTGTCTAATCTCTCCATCTAGGACTTATAGTGCAATGTTGAGTAATTTTGATAACAGTGGGCATCACTGTCTCGTTCCTGATCTTAGGGGGAATTCTTCCTGTCTCTCACTGTTAAGTGTGATGCTGGCTATAGGTTTTTCATATATGACCTTTATGATATTGAAAAGTTTCCTTCAATTCCTACCTTTTGAAGTGTTTTTATCAGGAAAGAATGATGGATTTTGTCGAATGCATTTTCAGCAATGGTTGATATGATCATGTGATTTTTCCCTTTTGATTTGTTAATGTGCTGTATTATGTTGATTGACTTTCTTGTGTTGAACCACCCTTGTATTCCTGGTATGAACCCCACTTGGCATCAGGTATAATTCTTTTGATGTGTCGTTGGATTCAATTTGCTAGTATTTTGTCAAGAATTTTTGCATCTTTGTTCATTAGGGAGATTGGTTTGTAGTTTTCCTTTCTTGTAGCATCTTCATCTGGTTTTGGTATTAGAATGATGTTAGCGTCATAAAATGAGTTAGATAGTGCTCCTTTTTCCTCAAAAGTTTTGGAAGAGTTTGAGCAGGATTGGTGCTTCATTTGGAGTGTTGGATAAAATTCCCCTGTGGAGCCAACTGGCTCTGGGCTTTTCTTTGTCGGAAGATTTTTGATGACTGATTGAATCTCTTTACTTGTAATCGGTTTGTTGAGTGTTTTTATTTCTTCTTGAGTCAGTATAGGTAGTACGTATGTTTCTAAGAATTTGTCCATTTCATTCAAGTTGTCTAGTTTGTTGGTATATAGTTGTTCATAATATTCTCTTATGATTTTTAAAATTTCTTCAGGATCCATTGTAAGACCCCCCTCTCATTTCTGATTTTGTTCATTAGTATCCTCTCTCTTTTTTCTTTGTTAGTCTAGCTAGGGGCCCATCAGTTTTATTGATTTTCTCAAGGAACGAACTTTTAATTTTGTTGATTTTTTCTATGGTTTATTGTCCTCCACTTTGTTTATTTCTGCTTTAATCTTTATTATTTCTCTTCTTTTATTTACTTTGGGGTTAGTTTGCTATTCCTTCTCCAGATTTTCCAGGTGAGCAGTTAAGTCCTCAAGTTTTGCTTGTTCTTGTTTTTTTAATATAGGCATTTTGTGCAGTAAGTTTCCCTCTCAGCACTGACACATTCTGTAAGTTTTGATTTGTTCTATTCTCATTATCATTCTTCTCCAGATATTTACCAATTTCTCTAGCAATTTCTTCCTTGACCCACTGATTATTTAAGAGTGTGCTGTTTAAACTCCACATATTTTGAAAGCTCTGGTTCTTTGGTGATTACTAATTTCCAGCTTTATTTCATTATGGTCAGAGAAAATGCTTTGGATAGATTGGATTATTAATTGTTTTTAAGTTATTAAATTTATAAAGACTTAGCTTGTGTCCCAGCATATTATCTATCTGAGAACATTCCATTGCATTAGAGAAGAATGTATATCCTGGTGTTTTGGGGTGTAATGACCTATATATGTCCATTAGGTCTAATTCATTTATCCCATTGCTCAAGTTTATTTCCTTTCTGATCTTCTATCTGGTTGTTCTAATTATAGTGGAGAGTAGTGTATTTAAGTCTCCCACTATTACTGTTGAAATATATATAGCTCCCTTCAGTTTTGCCAGTGTTTGCCTCATGTTCTTTGGAGTTCCTTGATTGGGGGCATAAACATTTATGATTGTTTTTTCCTCTTTGTAAATTGTCCCTTTTATTAATATATATATAGTGTCCTTCTTTGTCTCTTATGAGTCTTTACACTTAACGACTATTTTATCTGATATTAGTATGACTACTCCTGCTTTCTTTTGGTTACAGCTTGCATAAAACAATTTTTCCATCCTTTCACTTTCAATCAAATTGCGTCCTTGGGTCTAAGATGTGTCTCTTGTAAACAGCATATGGATGGCTTATATTTTTTAATCCATTCTGTTAGTCTGTATCTTTTAATTGGTGACTGTACTGGTTTGAAGCTGTTATGTACCCCAGAAGAGCCATGTTTTAATCCTGATCCAATTTTGTAGGTCAGCAGCCTTTCATTGGATTATCTCTTGTGTAGCACACCCAGTTGTAGATGAGGCCTTTTGATCAAAGGAGATGTGACTCCACCCATTCAAGGTGGATCTTGATTGCTTTACTAGAGTACTTTAAAAGGGGAAATATTTTGGAGACACCTTGGAGCATATGCAGATGCTTGGAAAACAGTTGCTACAGAGCTGACGGAGCCAACATGAGACCCAGACATTTGGTGATACGGGGCCCAGCAGACATCGCCGTGTGCCTCCCCATGAGATGTTAAGCAAGCCAGAATCCAGAGTTGTGTCCCCGAAGGAGTTCAGGGAAGGCTGAAAGATGCCAATTGGGGAACACTCACTGGGAACAGAGGCTGAAAGCTGCAGAGCCCAGGAGCAAGGCACCAGCAGATGCCTTTCCAGCTGACAGAGGTGTTTTGGACAGCATCAGCCTTTCTTGAGTAAGGGTAACTTCTCGTTGGTGCCTTAGTTTGGACATTTTCTTGGCAGTAGAACTGTGAACTTGTAACTTATTAAATTACCTTTTGAAAAGCTGTTCCATTTCTGATATAGTACTTTCCCTCAGCATTAGCAAACAAAACAGTGAATTTAATCCATTAATGTTCAAAGTACTGTAAAAGCAGTACTTGACTCTACCATCTTATCAGTTAGTTTTTTATTTGTCAGATCTCTATATATTTTTTATTCTCTCTCTTTTTGCCTTTTAAATTACCATTACTAGTAGTCAATTCTGTGTCCTCCTCCAGACCTCCCTCTCCTATCTTTTTTTTTTTCAGCTAATAAGAGTCCTTCTAGTATTTCTTGTTGGGAAGATCTCTTGTTAAATTGTTCTCTCAGTCTTTGTCTTTGAAGATTTTAATCTCTCCCTCAATTTTGAAGAACAACTTGGCTGGATAAAGAATTCTTGGCTGAAAGCCTTTCTCATTCAGGATTTTAAACATATCACACCACTGTCTTCTTGCTTCCATGGTGCCTCTTGAGTAGTCTGAAGTCAGTTCTTACATGTTTTCCCTTCTATTAGTAGATTGCTTTTCTTGTGCTGTTTTCAGGACTTTCTGTTTCTCTTCAACATTTGACAGTTTAATTAATATGTGTCTTGGAGTAGGCCTATTCAGATTTATTCTGTTTGGAATCCATTGTACCTGCCTATAGGTAGGCTAAGCTTCTCTGCTACATACATAAGCGTCTCAAGAGTAAGCCTCAAGATGAAGGGCTTGGCCTATTAATTTGGGTATCCCTAATGTTTGACACAGTATCAGGGGTTTCTCCGGTGGTAAAGTTTAATAGTTCCATTTTTTTTTCTCCCATCTCTCAAGGGATTTGGCCAATATTTTTTGATTATCTGTTTAATATATTCTAGGAGTTATCCAGGCATTACATTAAACTATACAGGATTAAAGGCCCTCATTCTTATTCTGGGTTCCCTGTGTTTTGATTGTTCAAATGAGCTATCTAGACAGGTTGAGTTAGATTATGTGCTACCGAAAATTTAGGTTCCATGCAAGACAAACCTTTTTTCCTTTGGTCTCGAAGAATAGGTGCAGTTCTGAAATATAAAGAATGTCTTCTTTACCCCTGTGCTCTGAATTACCTTAATCCCAACCTGATTGGCTTCATTATTATCTCTAATTACCAGGTTATACATATATAAAACAGCCTCTCAAAATCCAGAAATAACAAGTACCATTCCAGACTAAATGTGTCTGCTATAAGAGCTTATAATCTAGACCCCTGATTTCTTATAAGCATTTTCTAAAGGAGACCATACTATAATTGTTCTTTCATTGCTGGCTTATTTTGCCTCACCAAATGTCCCATAGGTTCATTCACGTTGTTGCATGCCTCACTACTTTGTTCCTTTTTGTAGCAGCACAATATTCGATCATATGTATATACTATCATTCGCCAATGTACTTCTCAGTCAGTGTATCTTTCAGCCACCTGCATTCATTGGGCATCATGTGTAATGCAATGGATTAGCTTTTGCAAAGGTGAATTATTAGGTTACAAATTTATAGTTCTAAGGCCAGGAAAATTGTCCAAATTAAGGCATCAATAAGAGGATACCATCATTCAAGATAGGCCAATTGCGTTTGGGTTTCTCTTTTACGTGGGAAGGTACATGGCAACGTCTTCTGGACCTTGTCTTCTAAGTTGATCTCCAGAATGGCTCTCTCAGCTCCTGTGGGTCTTTCTGGCCTCCCATGGGGCGTTTTCCCTCTCTAAGCATCTGTGGGTCCTCTCTTAGCTTCTCCAGGACAAACTCTAGATTCCATCTCATAGCTTAGCATCTCCCCGGACGTTTTCTATTTCCAAGTGTCTGTGGGTCCTCTCTGTTTCTCCAGGCACATTTTCTTTCTTAGCTTCTCTAAACTCAGTTCTTAAAGGACTCCAGCAAGCAGATTAATACCTACTTGAATGGGCTGGGTAACATCTCCATGGAAACCACCTAATGAAAAGGTCCCACCCAATAATAGGTCTGCTCCTGCAAGATTGGATTAAAAGAACATAGGTTTTTTTCCGATACATAAAAGATTCAAACCAGCACATCTTGTTTTTGAGGACCTTGGCAGTTTTCAGGAGCACTGACCAGGTATTCTGTAGACTGTCCCTCAACTGGGATTTGTCTCATGTTTTCCTTACACTTGGACTAGAGTTGTGGTTTTCCAGGAGCAAGGTCACAGAGACAAGTGTTCTCATCACATCATATCAAGGGTAAGTGCTGTCTACATGTCATACAGCTATTGATGTTAAACTTGATCTCCTGCCTGAGGTGGTGTTTATTGGGTTTCTCCACTGTAAAATTACTCACCCTTGTCTTTCCATACTCTGCTCTTTGGAAGGCCGTCACTGTGCACCATCCATAATTAAGGATTTGGTACTTAGGTTTCACCTGTTTCAGGAAAGAGTATTTTTGTAAATTATTTGAAATTTGTCTTTCTTCCCTCATTTATTTTCTTCATGCATTTATTTATATCAGTATGGACTTATGGGCATTTATTTTATACCTTGGGTTATAATCCAGTCCTCTGTTATTTTGCTGCTTAAATTGTTCCAGCCCTGGCCCCTGGGGACTCTTTTAGTTTGGCTCCTGTGTCCCTCTGATGTGCTCCCATCATTTTGTCTTTTGAGCACTTCCTTAATTTTCTGGCACTACTGGATGCTTCAGATCATCTTGTATTTCCCCTGCCCCAGCCCTGGAGTCAGCCATTTTTGTTTTTCCATGGGGCTCCGGTTTGTTTTATTGGTGAATAGGGTTAGAGACCAAAATCTGGACACTGGGTGTGTTCATAGCTGCTGGGGTGTTGCCTCTAAGTCCTCTCAGCAGACAGAGCAGGGGAATATATGTGTGTATACTGATATGTGTATACACATGCACCTCTTCTTGCTTTTTGAATGTATGGCCTCCATTTGGTAACTTCACTCCCAGTCTCCTGCTTGCTCATGGAGCCAGGTTCACATGTCTCAGGATGGAAAGGAAAAATTGAATAGACAACTAACTATGAAGAGCAGGAACTAGCAAAAGGTTGGCAAGGGTGAAGGAGTATTTTCCAGCCATACCAGAAATACAGAGATTAAGAGGAACATCTGGGTACCTGACACCCAGCTTAAGATAAGACAAGTACAAATCCAGTGAACAAAATACCAGTCCAAGTACAAATTTGTGAACACTGTGTTACCCACTGTTGTGAAGTTGGTGTTTATTACTTTGGTGCATATGTAATATATAAATAATACAACGTTAAGTAAGTGACACATCTAGTTGTTTTGCATGTAGCCGAACTCTATAAGAATGCTGTTTTACTGCATTCTAGCAACTTGATTTTTCATTAACTGAGAATATTGACAAATATTTTTCTCAGTAATTCTAGGAGAAAAACCAAGAGTTCATATCTCCATTGCACACAGAGAGAAACTGATTCTTAGGGCAGTGATGTGACTTATTGCTAAGTTGCAGCAGCTAGGGAAAAGGGGCTCACATTTGTGTCTTTGGAGCCCACATCTGTGTTTTGATATGATGTAAATGTTGAGAATCATCTGGCAAGTGAATAACAAGCTGGCCCCCTTGGTCACATCAAGCCGGCCAAATACTTCTCTGAGCTGGAATCCCAGCCTTCATCAGTGCTTTGCAAGCTGCAGAATTTTAATGAAATGAGGACTCAGTGTGGTTGGTTAACTCCCACCTGCATATCGCTCCTCTATTGGCGTCTACCCACGTCCTCTGCCTCCTCTCTGGTGACTAGAAATAAAACGCTGGGCTCCTTTGAAAAACTTTCCCTACCACACATCATCATCACTTCTTACACTTTATTGGGTCACTCCTTGTAGCCTTCATCTTAGAAAAAGAGAACAAAAACTGTGGCTCTCACTTCCTCCTCCTTCCACCGCCCTACTCGTCTGCTTTGTTTCGCTGAGGAACTTCAGGAAAAAGTTATCTATATTGGCTTTCCCCCATTCCTCTCCTCCCTTTCCCTCTTAAACACTTTTCAGTCAGGCTTTTGCTAGCTCTGCTAGCAAAGACAGATCCCAGTTCAGTACTAACCTCCAAATCTAGGCCTCATGATGGGCAGTGTTTAGTACAGCTACCTTCTCCCTTCCTCGGGAAGCGCTTTCTTCCTTGACTTTCCAGGCACCGTTCGTGCTGGATTCTCTTCCCACCTCACTGGACTGTGCTCATTCTTCTCCCTGATCTCTGGGTGCTGGAGCATCCCCCAGGGCCCAGTCTGAGGACCTCTTCTCTGCTTGAACCCTACTCGCATCCCTGGTGGCCTCATCCAGCCTCGTGGGTGACACACCATCCATATAATCCCAAATTCATACTTTAATTCAGACTTCTCTCCCAAACTCTAGACTGGTATATCCAGTTGCCTACATGACACCTCCCCTCAGAGGTTGGACTAGGGTCCTCTGGAGAAACAGAATTGACAATAAATATAAATATTAAAAGACTTACAGGAATTGACTCACATGACTATTTGACAAGCTGCTATTGACAAGTCTTATTTTCATAGGATAGGCCAAAGATGGAAACTCTGATGGGGGTGAGGTTGAATTCCCCAGGAGAAGCTGGCTGGCTAAAGTAGAGGAACCAAATTCTTTCTGACTTCTGAAATCCTCAGTTCTGGCTTTTAAGACCTCTAGCTGATAGAATAAGGAGATTTCCCTCACTTCTGAGTGCCATCTCCTTTGTTGATTATAGATTCAGTCACATTATATGGATGCAAATTCATCTACAAAATACCCTCACAGTAATAATTAGGCCAGTGCTTGCTGGACCAAACAACCAGACACCAAAACCTGGCCAAGTTGACACTTAGGAATAACCACCATGAAGTCTAATAGGCATTTTAGACATAACAGATCCAAGCTGGCTCTGAACTTCTCTCCCTGCCTTCTCTTCCCTAGTTTCCCTGTCTTAGTAAATGGTAACTCCATCCTTCCAGATGCTTGGGCCATAGACTCAGTGTCAATCTTGACTCCTGTCTTTCTTTGTAATCCCACATCTAAGCTATCAGGAGATCCTTTTGGCTTTGCCTTCAGAATCTCTCCAGAATCCCACCCCTGCTCACCATCTGCCTGGCAGCTGAGGCATGAGTGCCCCAGCCATCTTCCTACTCTGGACTGTTACACTACCTCCATATTGGCGCCCCTTGTTTTACCCAGTCTTGTTTCAATATAGCAGCTGGGTTATTACTTTAAAATAAAAATCAGATCATGTCCCTCCCTCCTCATTCCAGAACCTTCTAGTACCCCATCTCCTTCAGAGTAAAAGGCAGAGGCACCTCTCAACTGTTTTCTCTCTAACTTTATTTCTAAACTTCTTACCTGCCAACACTTACCCAGTTAACTCTATCACCTTGTTCATGTTTTGGCCCAAATGTTACCTTCCCCATACTACCCGCTCAGACCACCCCATTGCATCCTGAACTGCAACCCTGTGTTTTCAACCCCTCGCCTTGCTTGCTTTCCCACAGCATGGGCATCTTCTAATGGAATGCCCTAACTTCTTCATTAATTATTTTCGGCATTCCCCTCCAGCAGGAAGCCTCTGAAGTGCAGGGCTACTGGTCTGTCTCCTTCAGCCGTGGGCTCCCACAGTTTAAAGAGGCACTCACTGTCAGGCTGGTGCAAATGCAGAGTCTGCCCTGGAGAGCAAGGATCCCCTTAAATCCTGTGTCCGGCATGCCTCACTTGCTTCACCTTGAGCCTGCCTGGCTCAAAGACAGGTAATTTTCTGCCCCACCTGCCCCAACTTCCTTGGAACCTGGGACCTTTCTAAGATCTGGCTGCTTAGCCTTTGTGGATTTCCACCTGTCAAGGGTCCATCTCTTAAAGGTGGTCTGCTTTGTGGGCCTGGTCAGCAGACTTAGTTTCCTACTGAGAGAGGGCAGAGAGCCAGCCGTCCCCCTATCCAGCCCATTGCCTCAGCGTTGCTTTGTCCCACAGTTAATCCAATCCTTTTCCAACACTTGCATTATCTGGTGTTTGTTCATAGAATAGAGCCTAGAATCAATAGGTCTTTTTCAGACATTTTGATTCTAAACCACAGTAAAAAACATTTTACTTCACCACCGAAGATATGCATATATCCATTATAGAGCCCAAATGAGTTTCAGGAACAATGTCTTCCCCTCATTAGGGGTGTTGAATAAAATGAAATGGTCATCTGCATTGGGCGTGACCAAGAGGAAACCTCATTCCAAGAAGGGCTTTTCCAGAAGACAAAAACAATTGACTTGTGGGGTTTTCTGGGAAAGTGGGACACACCTTACAAAACTGCAGGAAAGCAACAGTTGGTGATAAAACTACTTTCAGTCCAGTAGTGAGAGCTTATTAGAATGGACAGGCTAACATACTAGTCAATATATATCTGCTTCCCACTTTGTAAGCCCCCATATGTACAATGGAAACTTAATGTCAGCCAATCAGACTGCCTTCTGTGTTCACCCTGCTTCCCACATTCGCCCTGCAGTTTTCCCTTTCTACCACCTATGCGGAGCTGTCTTCTACTTGATGAACAGGATGCTGCCTGATTTATGCATTGTCTGATTAAGCTGTGAGATCCTAAATGGTGTGGAAAACTTTTATTTTCTCAAGGGCGAAGCAATATTTGCTTCTATGCTGTATACTACTCTATTTCATTTGTAAAGTTCCAGTTGTTGCCCAGTCAATTGATTTCATGATCTGCCCATGTTTTCCTAGTGATTTGTAAGCTGTGGCTTCCTATGCAATACTCATCATATTACAGATGAGAAAATTGAGCCATTGTGAACTAAGGGTCTAGCTAAGGCCATGTAAGTTAATTTGCCGAAGAGTCAACACTATGCTCCCTCTCTTCTGTTTCTTCTCCTGTGGCTTTTTTTTTTTTTGGCGGGGGTGGGGGTGGGGGGAGGCAGGCAGTGCATGGTCCTGGAATTGAACTCGGGTCCCCTGCATGTAAGGCGAGCATTCTGACACTGAACCACTGGTGCAACCCCTGTGTCTTTTTTAAAAAAAAATTGTATTGGCGAATTTTCACACACATACATTCCATACATGGTGTACACAATGGCTCACAATATCATCATAGTTGTGCATTCATCACCATGATCATTTTTTTAGAACATTTGCATCACTCCAGGAAAATAAATAAAAAGAAAAAAGAAAAAACTCTTCCTTTTACAGACCATACCCCTTACCCTTCCCTCTCATTGACGACTAGTATTTCTGTCTATGGTTATTTTACCCTTTGTCCCCCCTATTATTTATTAATTTTTTTATTCATATTTTTTCACTCATCTGTCCTTACCCTGGATAAAAGAAGCATCAGATGCAACATTTTCACAGTTACACAGTCACATTGTAAAAGCTATGTAGTTATACAGTCATCTTCAAGAATCAAGGCTGGGCGGGCCACAGTGGCTCAGCAGGTAAGAATGCTTGCCTGCCATGCCCGAGGACCTGGGTTCGATTCCCGGTGCCTGCCCATGTTAAAAAAAAAAGAATCAAGGCTACTGGAACACAGCTCAACAGTTTCAGGTACTTCACTCCAATATACCATAAACTAAAAAGGGATATCTATATAATGCAAAGAAATAACCTCCAGAATAACCTCCTGACTCTGTTTGAAATCTCTTGGCCACTAAAACTTTGTCTCATTTCTCTCTTTGCTCTTTTGGTCAATAAAGCTTTCTCAGTCCCTTGATGTTGGGCCCTGGCTCATCCCGAGAGTTCTGTCCCAAGTTGCCAGGGCGATTTACACCCCTGGAAGTCATGTCCCATGTAAAAGGGTGGACAGTGAGTTCACCTGCCAAGTTGGCTTAGAGAGAGAGAGGCCACATCTGAGCAACAAAAGAGGCTCTCTTAGGCATAATTTTAAGTAGGCTTAGCTTATCCTTTGCAGGAATAAGTTTCATAGGGGCAAACCAAAATTGAGAGCTTGGCCTATTGATTTGGTTGTCCCCACTGCTTGCGAGAATATAAAAAATTCTCCAAATGGGGAAGTTGCATATTTCCTCCTTTCTTCCCAGTCCTCCAAGGGGATTTGCAAATATTTATTTATTCACTGCCCAGATAACGCTGAAATATGTTGGGGCATCACTCTAACCTGGACAAACCAGCAAAATCTCATGCCCTATTCAAGAGTTCATGTACTTATGGTGTTCAACTAAACTGAGAATACAAGTTAAATTAGGAAATGCACTACCCAACATATACATTTTGCACCAAATAGCATCTTTTGGCCTCACACAGAAGTTGAAGTTTTAAAATATGGACAATATCATCCTTTACCCTCTATTCTGATTGATCTTAGCCTTATCCATATCAGCTTCATTCATATCTCTACACAAAGTCTGATCACTTTTTCGATTTTTTAAACAGTTACTGTATGGGATACTGCTGATTTTCACAGCTTCAGAGCTCTAATTCTGAGTCTCACGTGTCGTATAAATACCAAAGTTTCTGGGAACAACCAGCGCGTAAACTAACAGCGCAGTATCATAGAATTTGGAAATAACAGTTACGCCTCCTGAATATATGTGACTGCTGTAAGAGCTTACAATCTAGGACCCTTTACAATAGGTCCCAACCTGATAACCCATGTTCTCGACTTCAGTTCACCGAATTTTCTTTTTTTGTTTATTTTTCACTGAATTTTTTTATATTATGGTTAGTCCATATGATTGAGGCGTGATAATATTTGTCTTTTTGATCCTGACATTTCATTCAATGTACTGTCCTTAAGGTTCATATACCTAGTTGCATGCCTCACAACTTCATTCCTTTTTGCAGCAGCTCAGTAGTCCATTGTATGTATATACCATAGTTCCCTCTTCCATTCCTCATTCGCCTAAGAGGCCACTTCAGTCCATTGTGAATCTTGAAAGCTGCTGCCATAAACACCAGTGTGCAAATGTCCATTCCTGTTCCCACACTCAGTTCATCCAGGTATGTATGAGCAACAGGGGTTGCAGGATCCTATGGCAGCCCCACCCCAGCCTCCTGTGGAACCACCATACTGCCCTCCAGAGGGACTGCTCCTCTCAGCTTCCCTACGGATAGTGAATAGGTATATATCTTTCTCCACATTTTCCCTAGCATTTGTTTCTCTCTGTTCATTTTAAACAGTTTTATTTGTACATAGTACAATCCAACCTAAATGTATAGACATGCCTTTGCCACCATAATTTTTTTTTGTATGCTGTGAAGTGGGGGTCATATTTCATTCTTTTTCCATGTGAGTATCCCCTTATTGCAGCACCATGTGTTGAATTTTTATATATTTATTTTTTTGGTTTGGTTTTTTGTTTGTTTTTGCTTGTTTGTTTCTTTGGGAGGTCTATGGGCTGGGAATTGAACCTGGCTCTCCTTCATGGGCGGCAAGAATTCTACCACTGAACTACTCTCGCACTCCTACCAACATAATTTATATGAAGACATTTCCTTTTCTTACACAAAAATTTCATACCCCTCCCCTATACCCTCATCCGTTGACGTTTAGTTTTGGCATAATGCCTTTTTATATTCAGTGGAAGCATATTACAATGTTACTGTTGACTGTAGAACCTAGCTTGCATTGATTGCATTTTTTCCCATATACCATCTATTTTCAACACCCTGCAATGTTGCCATTTATTTGTTCTCCCTCATGCAAAAATGTTTTTTCATTTGTACATTTAATGACCCTCGTTGTCCACTCTACGCATTCCTAATTTATACCGTCTCAGTCTTTATCCTCTATCTTTCCTTCTGGTTTCATACATGCCCTCAGCCCTTTTCCCTCAATCATACTCCCATTCAGCTTCATTCAGTGTACGTATATTATTGTGCTGCAATCAGGTAGTATTGTGCTATCCATTTCTGAATTTTTATAGTCAGTCCTGTTGCGCAACCTCTATTCCTTTAGCATCAATTGCCCAATCTCTTCCCTGTTTCTATCTCCTGATAACCTGTGCTGTAAACTTCAATTCTCAAACTTCACTCATTAATGTTAGTTTATATTAGTGAGACCATACAGTATTTGTCCTTTTGTTTCCAACTAATTTCACTCAGCATAATGTCCTTTAGGTCCATCCATGTTGTTACATGCTTCATGATTTTATTCTGCCTTAAAGCTGAGTAATAGTTCATCATTTGTATATACCACAGCTTGTTTAACCATTCATCCATTGATGGACATTTGGGCTGTTTCCATCTCTTGATAATCCTAAATAATGCTGCTATAAACATTGGTGTGCAAATGTCTGTTCATGTCCTTTCCCTCAGGTCCTCTGAATATATACCTAGTAATGGGATTGCTGGATCATATAGCAATTGTATACTTTGCTTCCTGAGCAACCACCAAACTGCCTTCCAGAGCCATTGTACCATTTTACATTCCCACCAACACAGTGGATAAGTATGCCTCTTTCTCTACATCCTCTCCAGCATTTGTTGTTTCCCGTTTTTATTTTTTTATACCTGACGTTTTAGTGGGTATTGGATGACATTTCGTTGTGGTTTTGATTTACATTTCCCTAATAGCCAGAGAAGTTGAGCATCTTTTCATGTGCATTTTAGCCATTTGTATTCCCTCTTCTGAGAAGTGTCTGTTCATGTCTTTTGCCCATCTTAGAGGAAGTTGCTTTCCATTCCTATCCTTTGAAGTGTTTGCATCAAGAGAGGATGTTGAACTTTGTCAAATGCCTTTTCTGCATCAATCGAGATGATCATGTGGTTTTCTGCTTTGATTTGTTGATATGGTGCATTACATTAATTGATTTTCTTATATTGTATCATCCTTGCATACCTGGAAGGAATTCCACTGGTCATGGTGTATAATTCTTTTAATGTGCTGCTGGATTTGATTTGCAAGTATTTTGCTGAGGATTTTTGCATCTATGTTCATTAGAGAGTGGTCTGTAATTTTCTTTTCTTGTAGTAACTTTGTCTGGCTTTGGTATTAAGATGATGTTGGCTTCATCGAATGAGTTAGGTGGCCTTTCCTCCTCTTCAATTTTTTTGAAGCGTTTGAGCAGGTTTGGTACTAATTCTTTCTTGAATGCTTGGTAGAATTCACATATGAAGCCATCTGGTCCTGGATTTTTCTTTTTTGGGAGCTTCTTGATGACTGATTCAGTCTCTTTACTTGTGATTGGTTTGTTGAGGTCATCCATTTCTTCTTGAGTCGATGTTGGTTGTTCATCCCTTTCTAGAAAGTTGTTCGTTTCGTTTACATTTTCAAATTTATTAGCATATAGTTGCTCATAGTTTCCTCTCATTACCTCCTTTATTTCTGCAGGTTCAGTGGTTATGTTTTCTCTTCCATTTGTGATTTTCTTTATTTGCATCCTCTTTCTCTCTCTTTTTTTTCAGCCTAGCTAAGGGTTCATCGATTTTATTGATTTTCTTAAAGAATCAACTTTTAGTTTTGTTGATTTTCTCTATTGTCTTCATGTTCTCAATTTTATTTATTTTTGCTCTAATCTTTGTTGTTTCTATCCTTTTGTTTGCTTTGGGGTTAGTTTGCTGTTCTTTTTCTGGTTCTTCCAAGTGAACAATTAATTCCTTGATTTTTGCTCTTTCTTCATTTTTAATATAGGCATTTAAGGCAATACATTTCCCTCTTAACACTGCCTTTGCTGCATCCTATAAATTTTGATATTTTATGTTTTAATTTTCATTTGTCTCAAGTTTCTCTTGTAACTTCTACCTTGACCCACTGGTTGTTTAAGAGTTTGTTGTTTAGCCTTCATGTATTTGTGAATTTTCTGACTCTCTGCCTATTACTGATTTCCAACTTCATTCCATTATGATCTGAGAAAGTGTTTTGTATGATTTCAATGTTTTTAAGTTTATTGAAATTTTTCTTTTTGACCCAGCATTTGGTCTATCCTTGAGAATAACCCATGAGTCCTTGAGAAGAATGGATATCCTGCTGTTGTGGAGTTTAATGTTCTGTAAGTGTCTGTTAAGTCTAGTTCATTTATTGTATTATTCAAATTTTCTGTTTGTTTATTGATCCTCTGTCTAGATATTCTATCCATTGATGAGAGCAGGGAATTGAAGTCTCCAGCCATTATGGTAGAGGTGCCTATTTCTCTTTTCAGTGTTTGCCTCATGTACTTTGAAGCATTCTGTCTCTTTGCATAAATATTTTTGATTGTTAGGTCTTCTACTTGAATTGCTCCTTTTATTAGTACATAGTGTCCTTCTTTGTCTCTTTTAATTGGTTTACATTTGAAGTCTAATTGTTGTATATTAGTATAGGTATTCCTGCTCTTTTCTGATTGTTTGCACGAAACATCTTTTCCCAGCCTTTCACTTTCAACCTATTATTTATTTATTGGCATGTGCAAGCTCCAGGAATTGAACCTGGGTCTCCAGCACAGCAGGTGAGAATTTTACCACTGAGCCACTGGTGCACCCCTCTCAACCTACTTTTTCCTTGGGTCTAAAATGAGTCTCCTGTAGACAGCATTTAGATGGATCCTTTTGTTTGTTTGTTTGTTTGTTTTTTAATCTATTCTACCAGTCTGTGTCTTTTTATTGGGAGTTTACTCCATTAGCATTTCTTAAACTTTTTTTATTGTATGGTATTACATACATACAAAGCAAAGAAATAAAAAAGCAATAGTCTTCAAAACACTCTTCAACAAGTGGTTCAAGGACAGATCCCAGAATTTGTCATAGGCTACCATACTATCCTCTTATATTTCCCTTCTAGCTGCTCCAGAGTATAGGAGGCTAGGGGGCTTAAAAAATTTTTATAATCACAATCGACTTTTTTTTCCTTCTTTTTTTTTGTGAACAGTAGCATATATACAAAAAAGCTGTCAATTTCAAAGCACAGCACCACAATTAATTGTAGAACATATTTCAGACTATGACATGGGTTACAATTTCAGGTTTTACTTCTAGCTGTTCTAAAATACTGGAGACTAAAAGAGATACTGATTTAATGATTCAGCATTTATATTTATTTGTTAAGTCCTATCTTCTATGTATAATTCCACCATGACTTTTGATCTTTCCATAGCTCTCTTTGAGGTTGTTTGGGCTATGGCAATTTTTGATATTGGAAGTGTATGATGTTCTGGAGAGCCTGGGCTAGGTTTCAAGACTTATCTGGACCAAGGACGAATTTGGAGGTTGTGGGTTTCTGGAAAGTTACTCTAGTGCCTGGAATGCTTGTGGAATCTTATATGTTGCCCTAGGTGTTCTTTAGAATTGGCTGGTATGGTCCTGGTTGGGGGTTGGTAGGTTATGATAAGTAGCAAGGTCTACCTGAAATTTACATAAAGGCAACCTCTAGAGTAGCCTCTTGACTCTATTTGAACTCTCTCTGCCACTGATACTTTATTAATTACACTTCTTTTCCCCCTTTTGGTCAGGATGGAATTGTTGATCCCACGGTGCCAGGTCTGGATTCATCCCTGTGAGTCCTCTCCCGTATTGCCAGGAAGACTTTCACCTCTGGATGTCATGTCCCACATAGAGGGGAGGGCAGTGATTTCATTTGCAGAGTTGGGCTTAGAGAGAGTGAGGCCACAACTGAGCAACAACAGAGGTCCTCCAGAAGTAACTCTTAGGCATGCCTATAGGTAGTCTAAGCTTCTCCACTACCTACATAAGCTTCACAAGAGTAAGCCTCATGAACGAGGGCATGGCCTATTGATTTGGGTATCTGTAAAGTTTGATACAGTATCAGGAGATTCCCTGATGGTAAGGTTTAATAGTTCCATAGTCTTTCTCCCTTCCCTCAGGGGACTTGGCCAATACTTTTTGATTATCTACTTAATATACTCTGGAATGTTTCCAGGCATTACAATAATCTATACAGAATTAAAGGACCTCTTATTCTGTGCTTACTGTGCTTTCGTTGTTCAAATGAGCTATACAGATAGATTGAATTAGATTATGCCCTACAGAAAATTTCAGTTCCAGATCAAATAAACCTTTCTTCCATTGGTCTCAAAGAGTATGTGTGGTTCTAAAATGTAGACACTGTCTTCCTTAAACCTCTATGTTCTGAATGACTTTAACCACAGCCTGTTTGGCTTTGTTCTTATCTCTAAATATCAGGTTATATATATAAAGCAACCTCTTAAAATCCAGAAATAATAATCACACTCTGGACTTAATGTGTCTGCTCTAAAAGCTTACAGTCTAGGCCCCTGTTTTCTTATAAGCATTTTCTAAAGGTGACCATACCATTGTTATTTTTCTCTTTCTAGCTTATTTTGCCTCACCAAATGTCCCACATCTTCATTCACATTGTTGCATGCCTCACGACATTTTTTTTTGTAGCAGCTACCTTTTGTAGCAACACAACCTTCGTTCATAAGTATACACCATCGTTCGCCAATCTACTTCTCTGTCAGTGCATCCTTCAGCCTCCTGCATTCATCGGGCATCATGTAGAGGGCCCAAAGTCCACAGTCCATCAACATTCTCAATTTTAGATAATTTCATTATATTCAAGAGCCTGAAAACCGATAAACACACCCTCCAAATAGGAAGTCTAAACCTCCTCTTAACTCTTGTCCTTCACCCCGTTGTATACCTCTGCTGTTGCTGTGGTAGTGCTAATGGTTTCCTTTTGAACATAGCTCGTAGCATGCAATAGCAGTTTTCCCCCTGTACCCTGGACTTAAACACTCTTTATAAAAGAATCATATCTTTGATGTAATTCTTACAAGAACTCATTCATATTTCTACTGTGAGTCAGTGGGACACATAGGTCTGTACAACCCCTTTCAGTCTTGTTCATCTTCAATATGGTAATATTACTTCCAGACCCACTACAGAAACACCTTTTCTCTTATCTATTCCCTTACATTGGAGTTCAACCTCGTTAGCTAATGGTTCACCCAGCTCTTGCATCTATGTATCTCTAAGTCCCCTATCTTCTTCTGTTTTATAAGCCTCTGACTATACCTTTATGCTGGTCATAAAAGTGGACTCAAGCAGTATCTATCCTTTTGTGTCTGGCAAACTTCACTCAGCATTATGTCCTCAAGGCTCAGCCATCTTGTTATGTGCTTCAGGACGTCATTTTGTCTTACTGCTGCATAATATTCCATTGTATGTATATACCACATTTTGTTGATCCACTCTTCTGTCGATGGGCCTTTGGTTTGTTTCCATCTTTTGTCAATTGTGAATAATGCTGCTATGAACATTGGTGTGCAAATGTCTGTCTGTGTTGTTGCTTTCAGCTCTTCTGGGTATATACCAAGTAGTGCTATTGCTGGGTCATAGAGCTCATCCATTAACATTTAATGTTATTACTGTAAAGGCAGTGCTTTCTTCTATCATTTTATCTTTTGGATTTTATATATCACATCTATTTTTTTTCTCTTTTTACCTTTACTGATAGTCTTCATTTCTACACTCTTCTCCAGACCTCTGTCTCCTTTACCTATCTGCCTGTACTGCTCCCTTTAATATTTCTTACAGAGCCAATCTCTTAGTCACAAATTCTCTCAGTGATTATTTGTATGAAAATATTTACCTCCCCCCCCCCATTTTTGAAGAATAACTTTGCTGGATATAGAATTCTTGGTTGGCAGTTTTCCTCTTTTATAATCTTAAATATATCATACCATTGCTTTCTTTCCTCCATGGTTTCTCCTGAGAAATCCACACATAGTCTTATTGGGCTTCCCTTGTATCTGACGGATTGCATTTCTCTTGCTGCTTTCAAAGTTCTCTCTTTGTTTTTGACATTTGACAATCTGTTTAGTAAGTTCCTTGGAGTACGTCTATTTGGATCTATTTTGTTTGGAGTAGGCTACACTTCTTGAATCTGTAATTTTATGTCTTTCATAAGAGATGGGAAATTTTCAGGGATTATTTCCTTCAGTAGTCTTTCTCCTCCTTTTCCCTTCTCTTCTCCTTCTGGGACAGCCACAACATATATAATCATGCACTTCATGTTGTTATTCAATTTCCTGAGACCCTGCTCATAGTTTTCCGTTCTTTTCCCTATATTTTCTTTTGTGTGTTGGGATTTCAGATGTCCTGTCCTCAAGTTCACTAATCTTTTCTTCTGACTCTTCAAATCTATTGTTGTAGGTTTCCACTGCTTTTTTTTCTTTCATTTCTTCTATTGTGCCATTCATTCCCATAAATTATGTGATTGGTTTTTCAAACTTTCAAGTTCTTCTTTTTGTTCACCCAATGTGTTCTTTATATCCTCCCTCAACTCCACGATTTGATTTTTGATGAGATTTTCCATGTCTGTCTGAACATCCTGAATTAGTTGTTTCAATTCCTCTATCTCATTTGAAGTGTTGGTTTATTCCTTTGACTGGGCCATATCTTCAATTTTCCTAGTATGGCTCTTATTTTTTGCTGGCACCTAGGCATTTGATTTCCTTGATTAGTTTATTCTGGAGGTTGTTTTCGTGCTTTTATGTAGGATTTTCTAGCTGGATAGCTTTGTTCTCTACCTGTTTTTTGACCTTTGGTTCAACTTATTCTAGACCTCTAGCATAGCTTCTGTTTAACTGATGAGAATTTTTTAGTTGTTGTTTTTCTGTTCCTTGCATTGCCTATATGGAGCCTTTTGTTTTGAGGAGGGTGTCCTCAGATATTACAGATTCCAGTCAGATTTTCTCTGACCAGACACGCCCATGTCTCAGAAGGAAGAAGTAGCCAGCATCAGTTTTCCCTGAGGGTGAGAACCAGCAGGTTGTCAGACTTTCCTGTGAAGCCTCTAGACTCTGTGCTTTTCCTATCCTGCCCAGCATGTGGCACTTTCCTTCGTGTGGCTTCCCATCAGTGTAAAGTGATGTGGTGCCTTTAATATCAGCAGACTCTCCCTGCTGGGGGCATGGTTAAGATAGAGGTGAGGTTGTAGGATGGTTTTAATTGCTTCTGTTTTCCAGTCCCTGGGGCTCTTGAGTTCCTTGAAGGAGGGATTCCACTTAAGCTGGGCCAGACCTTTCTCTTGGGGAAGATATACCCTTTAGGAAATTAACTCCTTTCACCTGACTAGTTACTTTGTCTCTCAGACAAGCTTAATTCTGCCCTTGTCTGGGCAGTGCTGGAGCCTGAGAGTGCTTCCAGTTCTATCTAATAAGCTGTTAAGGTGTGGGGAAAAAAGCAAAAAAAAACATTTCACCATTTCAGAACCATGCCCCTGCTCTTGGGTTTGTCAATGAAGAGCTTGAGTTGGCGCGTGGCTCTAAGTATCTCTGGGCTCTGTGTGCACAGTTTTCTTTGGGTTCCAGCCTACTTCCAATATTTTGTGCTGACTCAAAAAGCCTCTTTTTTTCTTTCCCGTCAGCCCAGCCCCCTCTCTGCTGGGGCAAAAACTCCTGGCATCCTTAGTGCCTATTCCAGGCTTATCTATCTTCAGTAGTCAAATTTGTTCATTAATTCTGCAATTTGAGTTTGGTTGAGTTAAGCCCTTGCTGTTAGTAAAATCTGTTTTCTTTCCTCTTGGGAATGCGACCTGTTGTGCCTGTGGGGGAGGGGTGCTGGCCTTTGTGGCTTGGGGGACTTACAGTGTTGTGTGGGGTGTGAGCTGTTCCACCAGATCCAGACTGGTGTACACTGTGTGTCCGCTCACTGATGTTCCACCAGCAGTTGTTGTGTACCGTTCCTGGCTGTTTACTAGCTGCCGTGGAGACCAACTAAATTCCACACCTCATTATGCTGTCATCTTGCCCCACCTCCTCCTGTGGCTTTTTAGACTATTATCATTTATTTTAATTGTTGTGCCATTGTGTCTTATTTAAATTGCTCTAGAAGAACATTAGCTCCATTAAAGAAATTTTATGGTAGTTGCCCACCTGCTATATTGAGGGAAATGTGTCTTTTGTGGGATTTCTTCTGGGTAACGAAGAGGGTCTAAGAAATTGGTTTTATAGTCAAGTCATTGATTTATCTGTACATATCAATGAAGTTAAATGACCGTTCCATCTGCAAGGACATATGCGTCATTTGAATTATACAGGGTGTTCTCCAGAGCATTCCCCAGGTGCCCTAGGGAGGGCATGCTGGGCTCCTGAAGGACACTGGACTGCAGTGACCTCCCCCAGGCTGGAGCTGTGGTGCTGGGCCCTGAGGGTGCAGTTCCATTACATGAGGCCAGGCCATGTGCTCAGGTGGTTGGTGTTGGTTCTCTTTTTTGCCTGCTTATTCCTTGGGGCTGTGGGAAATGCAGAACCTTGGACCTCAGAACCCAAGACCCCCATGATCCATGGCCACATTACAGCTTCAGCAGCTCCGATATAAGCTCCGGTCTTTGGTTTATCTCGTTTTATCATCAGTGTGGTCATCCTCAGCAGCAAAGCGTTGACCATGTTCAGACCCCCATGCCCAGTGCCAGGGCAGTGGCAGGGTGTCCATGTGGCAAAGCCTTCCTCCCCTCTGGGAATTTGCTTTCTAGTTGAGAAGGCAGGGTGTGAGGGAAAGAGTTATAAATCACGGAGTTCTAAAACGTGGGCGTGCCAAGGAAGCCCAGAGGCAGGCACCATTGAGATGTGTGAAGGGAGAACAGGTGGGGGGCTTCCCAAGCAGGTGGGACCACTTTAAGAAAGGAGGGGAGGCGGAAGGAGGATTTGGGCATGGCCGGGGGGTTCCCTGTCTCTGCCCAGAGGCAGCTAATGGCCAGATGTTGGAAGATGCTGTATTCCAATTTACGATATTTGGCCTTTATCCAGTGGCTCATGGAAGGCAATTCAGTCTTTTGAGCAGGAGTTTTGTGATGGGAAAAGTGTGTGCAGGGTATTGTTTTGAGAGGGGAAAGGGAAGTTTGACTGTAGATCAAATTTAGAGTGGTGAGATTGCTGTCATCGGAAGACAGAGCTTCTCCCATGCCACATTGGTGGCTTACGTGGGAACAGAGTATATCCAGGATATTGCCCCCGATGGGTGGGAGCACTGTTACAGTTGATGAGAGAATATTATTGTAATTGTCCAAGTTTTTACATTAGGGTTCACTGTATTATACAGTCCTACGGTTGCTTTTTATTTTTATTCTGGTAACATGTAGACCACCTAAAGCTTCCCTTTTAACCACATCCAGTTATATAATCCAGTGTGTGACAGTGCTGCATGAAACCTGCCACATTTACCTGTGAGTAGGTTCTTTTTGCTTTCTGGGTTGAAGGCAGAAAACTGAGAGACCTGTGGGGATCATTTGAGTGACAAGTCCACTGCCATGGTTGTCTTCAGAGGAATGGCAGGCATTAATTAGTGTTGGTCACTGGGATTTTTTATGCTCACCCTTCAGGACACATGGGAAGATTGTGCTTCTCCAGTTCCTCAAAGTTAAATATGAATGACTTTCAATGGCCGATAAAATGTGAGCAGAAGTGACAGGTGGGTGGAAGCTTTGAGAGGGTTTCCATATTCTTTCTACCCCAATCACAACCCTCCTGGGAGGAGGTACCCCAATAAACTTCCCAGAAGAGTGACTAGAACTCATGGTGGAGTTGGAATAAGCAAGCAAGAAACTATTTTCAGGCTTAAGGCACTGTGAGTCAGGATGTTTTGTTACTGCAGCACAACCTCACCTACCCTGACTGATATAGGAGGCACATGTGAAATGTGTTAAGTCCAAAGATATATGAAGATAAGAATGTAGCATTTTGAGTAACTCCATATACTTTTTACTGTCAAAAAGTAATGAACTCCTCAGGTGTAGCAGAACAGTTTGAGGCTGGGATAATGGACTACGTTTGTTCATATATAAGTTTCTTGCTGGAGAGTTAATGATTGGATTTTAGTGTTTCATTATGTTAGCAGTACATAGCTCTGGTTCATGGTTGCCCATAGCCTGCTCCGTTTGGGGTGGGACTGAAGAGAATTCATGTAAAGTGCAGCACAGCCTTATTTTAATGACTTCTGGGTTTTCCAGTGCTTACCCAATCCAGACCCAACTTAGATTTTAGGAGACAACCCAAAACTCTGTGGACCTCATTACACTTACAAAGCAGGAAGAGCATTCTTTTTAGTAGTTTTTATTTATTTTTTTTTTTGAGGGGGTGAGGAATACAGAAATGCCTTTAAAAATTATTGGAGATCTTTTAGTTTTATGGAGAAATCGTGCAGAAACTGCAGAGTTCCCAGATTCCAGGTTCCATTATTAACATTAGTGTGGTAACTTTGTAATGATTAATGAGAGAATATTATTGTTATTGTACTATTAACTATATCCATAGTTTATATCAGAGTTTACTATATTGTATGGTCCTATAGATGCTTTTTATTTTTATTTTTATTCTCATAACATATAGACAACTTAAAATTTCCCTTTTAACTGCATTCAGATTTATAATTCAGTGCTGTTAATTACAGTGACAATGTTGTGCTGCCATCACCACCATCCATTACCAAAAATTTTCCATCAGTCCCAACAGAAATTCTGTACTTACATTTAAATGTTAACTCCTCATTCTCTACCCCCACCCTGGCCTCTAGTAACCTGTATTCTAGTTTCTGACTCTATGAATTTGCTTATTCTGATCATTTTGTATGAGCAAGATCATGTAATATTTGTCTTTTTGTGCCTGATTGATTTCACTCAACAGGGTGTCTTCAGGGTTCATTCATATTGTTGCATGTATCAGAATGGGAGCAAATATTTGGAAACTACATATCTGATAAGGGCTTACTTACCCAGAAATGCCTTTCTAATATCAGAAGATTCCCAAGAACCTCCCCTCTGGGCTGTAGTCATTCTCTTAATGCTGTTTTAGTCATTCAATAACTATTCATTGAGCAAATCTTTGTACGTTAAATCTGACGTTCCATTATAGAACTTTTCAATCACATACAAGAGAGAATTGACTCATCGTTCCCCATGGCCCACGCTCCTATTGCAGCGTTTTCAATATGTAAACAGTTTTCATAGGTTGCCCCTGATGGGCTAGGAGCACGGGGTGCACAGCACAGATTAGGGATGGCTTCTGCCCTTATGCAATTTACCAGTGGGAACTGGAACACATTCACAAGGCAAAGCTATAATGACGTTAAGAGCACTTTGAATTTTCATAATTACATGGCAGCTGTACACCTTAGAAACTGGTGCTAGAATGCGTAATGCATTCAGTCTCCCAGCGGTGTGAGGATGCAGATGAATTCTCTGATGTCTTGGGTAATTGCATGCTCCTAGGCTCACTCTTTGGGAACCAAGTCTTCAGGGTTAAATGGGTTTCTGATGTAAATGGATGCAAATAAAATGAGCATGATGGTCCAGGCAGCCAAACCTGTCACCTGGACCAGGGACTCAGACTGCTTCTTAGAGCAAGGCCTGCCTCACAGGTGTCAGAATGAAAAAAAAAATCACTCTTATGCAATAGAGAAATGAGGGTGGGGGGGGGATGATGAGTCATACTGAGAAATGATTAATTTGCTTATTGGTAGATTCATCCAGGACTCCTTTAAATACCAAACTCCCCATGTACATTTAAAAATAACCAGTTCACTTGAAAATATTATGCAGAGTGAAAGAAGCCAGACCCAAATGACTACATATTGTCCAATTCCATTTATAGGAAATATCTAGAAAAGTCATATGTATGGAGACAGGAAGCAGACTGATGGTTGCCTAAGCCAGAGTATGGGAACTTTTGGGGATTATTAGAGGGCTCTATATCTGCATTGTGGTGATGGTTGTGCAACTGCATACCTTCACTAAAAATCATCAAAGTATATATTTACAATGGATGAAAGATGTAGTACACAAATGACACCTCAATAAAACTGTAAAAAGTACTCAGTTCAGCTTTGTGGAAAATCAAGTGAGCAGGGCTGTGATGAGTTGAGCAGCTTTTGGAAAGGAAAAATGGCTAGAAGGAGATTCCAGATGGAGGAAAATAGTCTTGGGGGAGATGATGGTTGGCTGGCCGAGGTGAATAGAAGGAGTGGCTGGTTGGAAATGAGAAATTAAGGGGCTGAAGGGATAATCCGGCAATTCTTGACTGGCTGTGCAGTGCAGTTGCCCAGAGAGTGCTTTTAAAATATGGATGCCTGGTCCCCAGTGCTGGAGGTTGAGATTTCATTGATCTAAGGTAGATCCTAGACATTATTAGTTATTTTAAAAATACTTAAAAATGAAGTCATAGTTTTATTCTGCCATTTTTCTTTAATTTATCAGCTGGAATGCTTCTGTTAAGAGATACCTTCCCTTGTCCACTGTGTGGTTACCCAGAGGGACAATCATGTAGAGAAGGCAGATAAGCGTGTGATTCCTTCACTTTTCCTACACGTTTAGATGATGAACTTATTTCCCCTGGTCTTCCAAATGTGATCAATTTTTTTGATGTTGTTTTTAAAAGTATCATTCTGATCTAATAGGCTTGAACATATTTGGTCGATTTCAAGCCATTGCAATTATTGTCTTTATTGAAACTCAGATCGTTCTCCCTTTGGCCATGGAAGCATCTTCTACTTTGGCTCCTAAGACCTTCTGATCCAGTCCTAGTGACCTTTAGTAGCCTCCTTGCCTCCTTTATTAAGTAATTAAACATTTTTTCCACCCCCTACTTAATAGCTTGTTAAATATGCATTCCCTTTTTGTTCTTTTAGTGGATACCCAGTCTGTTAGTTCGCTAATGCTGCCGGAAAGCACTAAAGCAGAAATGGAATGACTTTTATAAAGCGAATTTAATAAATTACAGGTTATACTTCTAGTGCCAAGAAAATGTCTAAACTAAGGCACCAACAAGAGGTTACTTTCACTCAAGAAAGGCTGATGCTGTCCAGAACACTTCTTCATCTTGGAATGCATGTGGCTGGCATCTGTTGGTTCCTTGCTCCAGGACTTTGTTGCTTTCAGCTTCAGTTTCCTGTACGGTTTCCTCACTTGGCATCTGTGGGCCTTCACTTAGCTCCTCTGGGACACAGCTCTGGGTTCTTGCTTGCTTAGCATCTCATGGGAAGGCATATGGCAATGTCTGCCAGCCGCTGCATCTCCAAACATCTGGGTCTCCTGTTGGCTCTGTAAGCTCTGAAGCAACTGTTCTCCAAGCATCTGAATTGGCTCTGAGGTTTCTTCAAAAATATTTCCCCTTTTAAAGGACTTCAGTAAACTAATCAAGGCCCACCTTGAATGGGGTGGAGTCACATCTCCATCTAACCGAAAGGTCAAACCCACAGTTGGGTGTACCACATCTCTGTGGCAATAATCTAATCAAAAGTTTCCACTCTACAAGATTGAATCAGGGTTAAAAGAAATAGCTACCCTCAAAAGATTGAATCAGGATTAAAACATGGCTTTTCTGGGATACATAATAGCTTCAAACTGGAACACCTAGTTATAATGTGCATCTTTGACTTATTAGACTCAGATGATTAGAGTCTTATTTACATTGATAGTTTTTCCCACTTCCTGGACAATGAAAGGGCCTTACATACAGGAATCAGTATTTGTTGAAAGCTGCCTAGGAGATCATTTTGGTTTCCAGGATTGAACACTCTGGGTGGGGCATTGAAAGGGTCATGATGTATTGAGCTGGTTGAAAGGGTGTAAGGTAAAGAAGAGGGCACAAAAGTCTTCAGTGAATAAAGGCACATGTGTGTTTCTCAGTTGATTATCAGGTTCATATTTTGAAAAACCTGTTTCTAATTCTGGTTTTACTCTGGCTTGATGAGTGTTCTTTTCAATTTGTAGATCCTTTTAGAGTTGATGAGCAGGAGACATCCTTTTTCCAGAGATGGTCCTGTCCTCTGGTTCTGTAGAAATTGAAATTAAAACCATGCCAGCTCAGGCCTGGCAGGAAGGTCCATTTAAGCTTCTCAGGAGGAGCGCTTGAGGGCTGTTGGGTACTATTTTCTCCCCAAATGAGGGGTCCCTCTTTTCTGCCTGCTGCAAAGCTATGGGCCTTACCTGCAACATGGCAGTTAGTTTCTCAGCCCCCTGGCAGATGGGTACTTCAATTTTTACACATTCAGTTGTTCTTTCCTTCCTGAAGTTTCCAGTCTTCCATTACCATTTTCTTTCTGTTTGGAGAGTTTTCCTTAACCATTCTTTAAAGGTAGGTCTGCTAGTAACAATTCTTTTAGTTTCCCTTAATCTGAGAATGTTTTTGTTTCTCCTTAATTGTTTTTTCTTTTTGTGACAGTTTTATTGCAATATAAATAAATCAAAATGGAGCTCTAGAAATAATGTTTAAGCGACCCACAGGAAGACAAGATGATGTGGCTGTATAAGTCTTTTGTAAATTACATGTTCCCCCTTTGATCCCTTTCTTTTCCTTATAAAACTTCTGTTGAATATTCTGTGTTGTTTGATCCCTAGAATGTGGCCCAGCCTTATTTTGGGTGGTTGCATGCTCATAGTATAGTTCAATGTGTCTCTTTGTCCTCTGTTTTCCTTGTTTGGCTGCTGGATCCAGTAGCTTCCTATGATTCAAGTCTCATATCTTTGCCAAGACTATAGGAAGCACATAGTATCTGTTCCCTCATCATTCGCTGAAGCTAGCAGCTGCTGTGCTCTGTTCCACCAGTTCTTATGTTGAAAGAGCTTCAGATTTTGACCATCTGAAGCTTTCTCCAGTAGATTCCTCAAGAAAGCTGAGTGTGAACTAAACCTCCAAGTTCTTGCATACTGATAACATTTTGTTCATGGTCTTCATATGTGAAAGTCAGGTTTTCTGGAGAGTAAATCCTTGAAGTGTCTTAAATATATTACTTCATTTTTGTTTTGGAGCTAAGCATCGTGTCAAAATGTCTGTCGGTCATCTAATTTCATTATTTTGTTTCGATGTGATCTTTTCTCCTCTATGCTTTGTAGATATTTTCTTTCTTTCTTTTTTTTGTTGGGGTGGGGGTTGAGACGGTTAAATCTAGTTATTTTACTAGACTGTGTCTCTCTGTTGGTCGTTCTGCATTACTATTCTCAGGAATGTGATGGGCTCTTTCAAATATGTCTCTTTTTTAATTCAGGAAAGTTTTTTTGAATTAAAGTTTTTAGTGTTTGTTTTTTCTTTTGCTTTGGTTTTCTTCTTTAAAGAATCCTGTAATCTATATGCTGTATCCTCTTTGCTGTGCCTCAGTAGTTATCACCTCTTTTAGAACTTTTTTTGCCTCATTTTTCATTTGTTTTTGACTTTCAGCATCTTTTCTCCTTTTCATCTTCTATTATTTTGTGGCATTGTCTGACTGTTTATTCGCTCTTGTGCACATCATTTCTGAAACAGTTGTTCTTGCTCCTAATTCCTTTCTGAATTCCGCCATCTAGTTTCTGAGTTTTTCTAATTTTGATTCTTGTTGATCTTTCATTTGTTTTCTTAATCTCAGCTCAGTTTTGAAAGGAAAATTACAGTTTTGATCTGCTCTAGGGTCATATCTTTCTACCATGCTTTCATTATCTGGAGGGATATTATTTTGCTCCTTATTCTTTTTTCTTCTAATAACTTAGTATGCTCTTTGATCTTTGTATTTTTCTGTTACTCTTTTTAACATGAAATTAGTTTTCTGAACTTTTGGAAGGTGGTGCAATTCAGGATGGCTTTCATATATTCACAGAGCTTCTGTTATTTTGATTCATATTTAAAACAAAACAAAATTGTGTGGCAGCTTGCTTTCTGAGATTTCCTGAGCCCTATTCCCCTCACCCACTTTTACCTGGACCTTCTCTTTCCTTCTACTCTGTAGTCCCTGCCTTACTCAATTCTGATTCCACTTCGGAGGCTTTTCCTTGGTGCAAATCCTGACTTGGAAAGGAATTGTGGTTTTGATTCTGAGC
>PVIY010006324.1:0-43325 GCA_004026745.1 Myrmecophaga tridactyla | reverse complement strand
TCAAAAAGATGGTTTGGGGAAGTCTGTGCAAGGCCTGCCTGCTGTGGGGGATACGACTCTCGTGAAAGCTGTGGGGATGCATGAGAGGTTTTGAACAGTGGTCTCAAGGTGCTGTTTGGGGGAGTGAGAGCACCCAGCCCTGAAGAGGGCTCTGTGGGTGTTTATCGAATGATGAGTGGCTTGCAGGCAGGTCACACACAGGTGACCCCTCCCCTATGTGGCACTGTTGGAGGCCTATGGTCTTGAACTACTGCTGAAGCAAGGACTGAGTTTTGTGGCATCCTGTACCATGGTGGGGGGTGGGGAGGCTTGTGAGCCAGCACCATCTGCAGGGAGCAGGGAGAGGAAAGGAGGGAAAATCAGAAAATAGGAGGTCGCAGAGAAAGAGTGGGAGACAGTCAGGGTGTATGTGCTTTCATTCATTCATTTATTCATTCATTCACTGTTGTTTATTGGGGGCCTACGATGTACCATATACTTCTCTAGGCACTGGGATATAGGAGAACACTCATAGCCTAATATAGCTGTGACCAAGAGTTAGTATATGTGTTTGTGTACTTGTGTCCAGTGTGTGCATGCATGTTTGTGTGCCCAAACACGTATGTAATGGTGAAAGGCAGAAGGAAGGAGCAGAGGGGATTGTGACAGGAGACATGGCGGTATGAGGTCCCTTTGAGTTTGGATTTCACCCCTGTGGTAGTTTGGAGGTTGTACACACCCCAGAAAAGGTCCTGTTCTTTTAATCCATTCCTATGGGAGGTGGGACCTTTTGGTTAATTATTTCAATTGAAAAATGACCTACTGCATTCAAGCTGGGTCTTTCTCCTCTGACTGGAGTCAGAGGACAAAACACTTACAGAAGCGAAGAGATGAAACTCAGAGAAGAGTGACAGAGAAGCTGAGAGAGGGAGACACTGAAGCCAAAAGATGAAAGCAGTGAAACCCCAGAGAGAAGGACCAGCAGACATCACCATGTGCCTTGCTATGTGACAGAGGAGACCCAGATGCCAGCAGCCTGTCTTCAGAGTCCAGGTATTGTCCTATTGATGCCTTGAGTTGAACATTTTCATGGCCTAGGAATGGTAAACTATAAGTTAGTAAATTAAATTCCCATTGTAAAAGCCAACCCATTTCTGGTATTTTGCATTTCATCAGCTTTAGCAAACCAAAACAATCCCCAAGAGATGGGAAAACTTTGAAGATTTGTGAACATGGGCCCAGCATGGTAAGAATGCTTTTAGGAGAATATCTGGGGGTGCTGTATACCAGTCTATGGCATTTGTATCACATCTGCTCATGTTCCCACTTAGTTCTGATGAGATCATACTGGATCTTGGATGTGCCATGCCAGCCCCATTAGATGGGTTCTGATGGTACCAAACAAGTCCCAATGAGTCAGTCTGAAGACAGAATTGGACTGGTTTTAAGATGATAAAAGCAGTTTAACGTCATATTTAAAAGCATGTTTAACATCATATTTAACAGATAAACAAAAGAGCTTGAAATTCTGTTGGAGTTCTCACTGTAGAGATAAAAGGAAACGTAGGGTATCTTTTCAAACATTTGCCCCACAAATCAACATATGTTTTGGCACATAAAACCCAATCATCAGCTTCCTGATCCCTCAGCTGTCCAGGAAGACACATTTAGGTGAGGAGTCCAGAAAATGGAAGTGGCCTCTAGGATGCTTATTGACCAATGGCATTTCCCATGTGACTGAAATGAAGAAACTAAAAATGGATAAGGATCAAAGGAGCTAAAAGCTCACAAAATTCATGTGAGGGCTGAATGACGAACGTGGATCTGAATCATTTAGTGGTTCCTGGAATGTTCTCACTAAGGTGTTTAGGCCTGAATTGGCAAGAGTGCAGCATTTCCTCACGGAGCCTGTCTGAGGTATTGTGACAGCCAAGGAAATGCCAGCATCTCTCAAGTGGGGCAGTATTTGCAGAACCACCTGACTGCCTGCCCAGCTTTTCGAATTCATAAGTTTCAGAAATGCACTAGAGCTTTTCACTGCTTATTCAAGGTGAAATATAATTTTCAGGCTGGGCAACTTTGCCTCTTGTCTGTTCTCATGTTTTTTTTTTTTTTTTTTAATGTGGCAGAATAATGTTAAACCCATCTCATAATTCTGCAAAACCTGAATAATACAACACACAGTACACAGCCTGGTGCAAAACAGCTGCAGAAGCACATGCCAGTGGTTTTGAAAGTGGTGCACAAGATGCATATTTTCTGATTCCTTTTATTATTATCATTATTTTTAAAGGACTGCTTTTTTAAACTTAGTTCACTTTTTCTATGTAGTAAAGTCATCAGGAAAGCTAGCTACAGAAAATTTTATACAATATGGTAGAGGGCAAACATTCTGATTTCTTTTTTTTTTGCTGAATGAAAAAAAAAAGTCCAAGAAGAGGGTTAAATAGGCTAAGAGGACAGAAAGTTCGTAGATGGAGTCTCAAATCAATTAGGCTCCCTTCCCCTCTTTCTGATTTGCACATCTTTGTGTGCACGTGTGTGTGTGTGTGTGTGTGTATGGCCCATCGGATGCATGTCTCCAACCATTGTGACATCACAGAATCAACATGAAATTCTCCACGCCTCACCTGCCATCTAGTGCCATCAATACAATAATCCCAGCTCCCATTTAACTCTGACCATGTGGCTCAGTTTCGTGGCTCCTAAGAAAAATATTATACGATGGGCTGGTTTAAACAATGGAAGCTTCTTGGCTTACACATTTGAGGCTAGGAGAAACCCAAAATTGAGATGCCAGCAAGGTGATGCTTTCTCCCCAAAGACTGTGATGTTCTGAGGCAGGTGGCTCGTGATCATTGGTCTTTGGCTTTTCCGTCACATGGAAATGCACATGGCGGCATCTTGTCCTTTCTCTTTGGTTTCTATTGACTTTCAGCTTCTGGCTCTTCCTGTAGGCTTCTTCCCTCTGTGTCAGGACTCCAATAATCTGGATGAAAGCCCAACTTGATTTAGATCGTCACACCTTAAACTAAAAATAACATCTCCAATAGGTCCTATTTACATTGGGTTCACAATGACAGGGATGGATTAAGATGAAGAAAATGTTGATTTATAGGTTACATAATTCAGCCTGCTATACCATGTAAATCACTTCTGTTTTTCATTTCATTTTGTACCAACTTTTTCAGTAATCATTTTTATCCTAGGGTTTGCTGTTCATGTAAATATTATGCTTTTCTGATATGTTTACAAGGGGATAAGATTCCTTTTCTGCATGTGCTTGTATTGTTTTCTTAAAAAAAATTGTGTTTGGATGAAGAGTGATTCCTGTAGGATAATAGCAGCCAACAATTTGCTACCTTTCCACACAACCCCCTGAAAGCCATACAGTCAACCAGGAGAGAAAATAAAGTCTCCTATAGTCCATGGTTGGAGCATAAATAGGACACAGTTAATGCAGCAAACTTTGTGTATGTTGAAGTGAGGCTTAAGTCCCCATGACCAGGAGACTGGCTTTCAGAGCCAGGTCAGGCTTGTACATAAGAAAGGAGAGTGCATTGGGTCCTGGTGGAATCAGAGCAGGGATGATGTCAATTAGGGTTGATTATCACAAGGGGAGAATTCTAGGACGGTTCCACCCTCTATTAGGAAATACTAAGAACAGATATGAGGGAGTGCAGAAAATGGGTGGGGCTTAGAAATGGGTGGGATCAGAGGTTCTGCTTCTGGAAGAGGGAAATCCTTTGGAAAGAGAGTTGTCCTTTGGAAACTAGGTGGGAAAAGGGAAGAAGGAAGCAGCTGAAGACAGTGAGCTTACTGAAATAACAAGCAGCCAAAAACAGGAATGAGAAAGGCTTGTTTCTCATTAAAATAACTAAGGTTCTAAGCAAATTATGCAAATCCTTCCCTATTTATCCCACCTCCCCAATCTCCTGCTGTTGCTGGTCCAGGAGAATCTAACTCAAATAAATAGAAATGTAAACAAACCCAGTGTCCATACAATGTTATTTAATAAAAAAGAATAGAACACAAGTAATAAAATATTTAGGCGTTTGAAAACAGCCAAGAAATAAAGGGACATAAATTAAACATAATTAAAAAGCAACTGCAATTGTGAAAAAAAAAACAAGACCAAGGTATTAAAAACAATTAGATTGAAAATGGATGAATATACAATCATCTAAAAAAATGAATAGTATTGAATATGAAATTGAATATCAACTAGGAAATGAGTAGAAAGTATAAAGTTCCCAAGGAACAGTAGTTACAGCTCTATGTACAACTCTAATTACAACTCTATGTACAGTGCTAGTAAAGAGGAAAGAAATGAAAAGAATTAAGGAATAAAAGAGATAGAAAGGATGAAAAGACAAAGTTGACAGAGAAAACCAACACAAAAGATACAACTTACTTATAATTAAAGAAAATGAAGAAGAAAAATAAGCAATGGCACATGTTTTAGTTTTCTTGGTTGCTCAAACAAAAATCATTCAACGGATTGGCTTTTACAATGGGAATTTACTAGCTGACTGTTTTGATACCTGTAGAATGCCTAAACCAAGGTATCACCAAGGTGATGCTTGTTCTCTTTGAAGACTCTGGCATTCTAGGGCTGGTTGCTGGTGATCCTTGGTCCTTAGCTTGTCATGTGGCAAGGGACATGACAACCTCTTCTTCCCTCCCTCTTCTCTCCTGGATTCCATTGATTTCAACTTCTGGCTGCTCCTTCTGTGGCTCTCACTCTCTGTCTGAACTTCATTCTGTTTATAAAGGACTCCAGTAATAGGATTAAGACCCATCCTGATTGAGGTGGGTCACACCTTAGCTGAAGTAACCTCATCAAAATGTCTTGCTTACAATTGATTCACACCCACAGAAATAAATTAATTTCAAGAGCATGTTTTTCTGAGGTGCATACAGTTTCAGTCCACCATGGACCAGAACTCATATTTAAACCATGCTTCAAGGAAACTTTCCTGAAAGAAAGTAAGATCTGAATCACGTGGAAATGGTCCACTATCAATCTGGGAATGGTCAGCTCAAACTTATACTTGTATTAGACTTTAAAGATAATGCTATATAGGCCTCAGACCAAAAGACCAAGTTGTTTCCAAAGGAAAGAAGATGAAGCTGGGAAGACATGAGATTTTAGGATAGCTACATCTAAAGCAAAACAACAGTGAAACAACACTTTCAACAACACTTTCAAGAAATTCAAGGAAAGGAAGTGTGAACTAAGAATTTTATATCCATCCAATTGCCCTTTAAAAGGCGAGATACTGGATTTAGAGAAACAGTTTAAATTTGCAAGAGCTAACAGAATATTGTACCCACCATCGCTTCTTAAAGAATCTACTAGAATTCATGGCATGCCAAGAGGGGAGTGGTCTTTCCTGGATGCAGGCAGTAAGCAGTTATATCATCTGCATGAAATTTAACAACAACATTAATAATGACATTTAGTTGGTCTGTTTTTATTATCACTGTGCTCCAGAACTTTTAGACAATCTTAGTAAAAAAAAAAATGCTCTTCTTGGAACAAAAAATCCATTTTTTTGGGTCTAATTTCTAAGTAACTCCCTTTGTAGCTGTTGCATTTCAGTCGTGTACATAAGCTTCAAATTAGCACGTTTTTATTACTTATGCTTTAATACGCGTTGTATTCTACATGACAGTAATTTGTAGGGCTCCCAGTTACACAGCCAGCCTCCCCCCACTCTGTGCCCCATACATACAAACTCAGGTGCACGTGTATGTTTTGATTGTTGTTCAGTTTGTGTGTCAATGTGCTATGAAGCATCTACGCTGAGAGGTTTGTAGCATCTCTGGGGTTTTCTCCATGGATAGCAAATCAGCTGTTAATAAAGACAGTTTAATTTTATTCTTTGCAACCCTTATTCTTTTTGTTTTCTCATTTCTTTGGTTAGGAGTGACAGAATTCTCGTCTTCTTCCTTCCCAGAGAAGCTGTTTCTAATGGTCTCCGTTAAATATGGGGTTGGTTGTGGGCTTCTGGCAGATGGCCACTCGCTATTAAGGAAGACCTTCTGGTCCAAATTTGCAGAGTTTTATTTTTTCCCTTTAATTATGAATGTGGGATGAATTATATGAAATGGTTTTGCTGCATCCATTGAGGTGCTCACTTAATTGGATGAATTACATTATTATGTTAATAGAGTTTTTCTAATATTACACCAACTTGACATTACCGGGATAAACCCATACTTCATTGTGATGTGTTGGCTTATCAGTTGCTGGGTTCACTCGGCTAATGTTTTATTTAGAATTTTTACATCTATGTTTATAAATGAGTTTGGCCTATAATTTTACTTTTCTCCTTCTCTCTCTGCTTTTAGTTAAGAAATTAATGACACTAGTAATATTCAGTGTTTGGCATTTTATCTCCTCTGTCCAGTGAGCCACCTAAGACTGAGTGATCTGTTCCTTAGTGGTCTTGCTAAAGCTTGTCTGTAAACTTTCTGGTCATGCTGGGCTGCTGCTGGGCAGGTTTTAACCACTGATTAAATTTCCTTAATAGCTACAGCCTGCTTTAGTTTGCCAAAGCTAATGAAATGTAATATACCAGAAATGGGTTTGCTTCTACAGTGGGGATTTATTAACTTATAATTTACATTTCTTAGGCCATGAAAATGCCCTAATTGAGGCATCAAAAAGGCAATGCTTTTTCCCCGAAGACCAACTACCAATGCTCCTCAGCTCCTCTGTCCCATGGAGAGGCACATGGCGATGTCTGCTGGTCTTTCTTCTGGCTTCAGTGGCTAGCTCTCTGAGCTTCTGAGAGTCTTTCTCTTTAAATTTCACTGGCTCTCTTAGCTTTGCTTAGGTTCTTTTCTGTGCCTTCTCTCTTCTTTCACCTCTTATAAAGGACTCCAGTAAGAAGATTAGGACCCATCCTGAAGGAAGAGGTCACATCTCAAATTAAGATCCTACTTATCAAAAAATCCTACTCCCAAAGGGCCTGCATCCATGGGAACGGATTGGCTTTAAGAACATGAACTTCTGTGGTCCATAAAACCTCCAAACCACCACACAGTCTCTTCAGAATGGGGACATAAACCTCACCTCACTGGCCCATTTCCTTCGACACTACCATTTTCCTTCTTGTTTGTGAATGTGTGTGCCTCCAGGCTTTTCCTAACAATGAGTAGTCTGTAGCCATGCCTTGGACTTGAACTCTGTCTCTGAGGGCATTTTAGAAGAGATTTCTTTGTGACACAGGATGCTTTAGATGGAAGTTTCCCAATTCCATTGGCTGTGATCCAGCCTTTTACAATTCCACGAATGCGATGGCTCCTGCAAGTGAGGGACCCAAGTCATTGGGAAAATGAATGCTGGGTATGCTTTACTGCTGGGGTGCCGGGGGCTGCTTCCAGTGTCGCTGGGTAGCCTCTGCCCAGCACACCAGCCTCCTGGAACCTTTCAGAATCAGGGAAGGTGTGGCAGCTTCCAGGTGTATGCATGACGTGCCCCACTTTTCAGCATCTGTATACATCAACTCACAGCATTTCGGAAGTACTAAGCGGTGCACCTTGCGGACCAGTCGTCGAGTTCTCAAACAGTCTGATGATGGGGTGAGTTGACCCCATTTGCCATCCATACTTGGGAGGGAGTGAGAAGACCTCAGTTCACCTTCCAGTCCTCCCACCACTTAGGACCTGTGCAGCGGTGCAGACATGATGCCCTGAACCCCACTCTCCAAAGCTGACATCTGAAGAAAACAAAACAAAAAACAAATGTCTCACCAAGATGTGGTGAGGCCAAGCTAGGGATGACATGTGTAGTACTGGCATGCGGCTGGCTTTGGGGGGTGGCTTCCATGCTCCCTCCTGCCTTCTAGCCTCCCACTCACTCCAAAGGGAAGACCCTGCCCACTTGGGCCTTCGCCAAAGGAGGGTTTGGATACTTCACCAACATGTTCATACCACATGCCCAGTTTTTGTCATTACGATGATGAAGCATGGAAGTTATAAGCAGCATTACCCATGAGCCTGACCCCTCACCCCTAGGGCATCATCTTCTCTGTTACAGAAAATGATAGGAAGATACCTGCAGCAATCTTCGTAGAAGGCAGACCAAGTGCTCTAAGCTCCCATTTATCTAAGGTATGACCAAATGTTCTGTAGTGTTGGGAGGGGCATGGCTCCTGGGGTGAACGGGGATCAGGGCCAACACAGCTGGGGAGCTCACTGCTGCCCCATGTAGCTGGCCCACAACAGAATGGGATTGGATTGGATTATTCTAATGATGGGACAGAAGTGAAGACACAAGTTCCCCAGTGTTAATCTGCTGGGCTGTGGGATGGTTAATTTTATATGTCAACTGTGTCCAGTTGTCTAGTCAAACACTAGTCTAGTTCTTACTGTAGAGTAGTTCATAGATGGGATTAGCATCTATAATCAGACAACTTTAAGTAAAGGGACTTCCCCTCCATGTTGTTGGGGCAAGGGGGCTCATCCAATCAGTTGGAGGCCTTAAGAGCAAGAACCAAGGGTTCTTAGAAAAAGGAAGAGCTCTGCCTCAAGAATACACCCTCCCGGAGTTTCCAGCCTAAGGTATTTGGACTCAAGACTTCAACATCACTCTTATAGGAATTTCTAGCCTCAGGTCTGCCATATGGGATTCATCCTTGCCAGCCCCCAGAATTGCGTGAGCCAATTCCTTACAAAAATCTCTTAATGTGTATATATATATATATGTACTTTAAGATATCTATTCTATAGAATAGATATTGTATTAATATCTAAATACACGTGCATAAATATATAAATACGTGTGTACATGTATGTATATGTGAGTATATATGTATGTGTGTATATGCTTCTGTTGGTTCTGTTTCTCTGGAGAGCCCTGACTGCTTCAGGCTGCGAATCCCATTTGAGTGCACATAAAGAAACTATGATTTCTAATATGCTCTAAAGGGGATTAATTTCCTCCTTTTCCTTTAAATCACAAAAGAGCTATTTTGGCAGCTTGTGGACTGTAACAAAATCAACCGTGAGGGTCTTTGTTTGTTGTCTTGACATGAGACTCGTGTCCCTTGGTGATAATTCAGCAGGGATGCCCATGGCACGGCATATCCTTGACGCACTCCACAGCGTTACAGGAGAACGGGCACTAGTCTCCGTCTCTGCAACTCCAAAATGCAGCAGGAGGTTGCAGGGGTTTTGCTGGCCCCATGAGCTGGTTTGTATTTTTCCGAATACATTATGAATCGGGCCCAAGCTGTTTAATGGGCCTGAAAGCATTTGATTAGTCCAAAGTGCTCTGTGCCCAGCAGGTCAGGGGATATTAAGATCTTTAAGATCCTACAAGTCCGACCCCCTCATCTCCTTGTGGTTGCGGCAAGCCCCAGGGCTGCAGTGGTGGCTGTGACCTGCCCGGCTTCCCAGGAGTGCTCCATGCAAGCTGCGTCCCGGGCCAGGGTGCACTGCAGGCATCTTCCTATCCACCCTTCTGCCTGGGACCCCGGTTTCCAGGCTGGGCCTCTGGATCCCACTCACCCCCCTTGCCCCCATCTCTCCATGGCTGATGGAATCTCTCTCCAGCCTTCATACTGTGTATGTTTCTTCTTCTCTAATCCTGCCAGGAGCTCACTTCCTGCCTCTGATGGCTGGTGCTGTGCCTAAGCATCAGACCTCAGAGGATCGTTTCCATCGGGCACTCTTGGGACTGCTCCCCCTCGCTGCTCTGTGCCCCCTGCCTAGCTGCCAGTTCTTAGGCAGTTCCTTCCTGCCCGTGGTGTCAGACATAGGTGTGCGGGTATATCTGCACCAGGGTGCCCACCCTTCCCCACCACGCTCGCCCCTGGATGACTAGTTCCCATTGTCACTGGACCACGGTTGGGAAAGAGCTAGTGCAGACCCCCTGCTCTCTGGGAGACCCCGGCTGGGTGCAGGGGGCCGGGCATGGGCAGTGAGACGTCTCGAGGTGCTGAGATGTCTGCCCTTCGCCCCAGGGAAGGTCATCTCCTGACCTTAGAGCAGAGTCCCCCACCCATGCAGCCAAGGAAAAGCTGACAGCAGGTGGCCTTTCCATATAGGAAACATTGCAGAGGCCTTCATGTGGCCTTACTCAGGGTGCACCAGGGAGGATCTGGCAAGCACCAGGGACTCGACTCAGAAGAGTGGGACACACCCCAGGGGTCACCCAGGCCCCACTCGCATGCAGAATCAGGAGGAGCCACCCATGGTCATAACACACACCATGGGGTCCGGGGAGTCAAGAGGGAGAAGGGGCCACGGGTGAAGGCAGCTACATTGGTCCCCGTGGGGTGCACTGACCAGTGCTAGGTGACTCAGGAGGGGTGGGCTGCATCCAGGCAGGAAGGGGGCTAGTTTAAGGTGCCAGGGTGGGCAATGAGTTGGGTAGAGGTGGCCTGGGCCCGCTTGCCGGTTTGGGCTGCATTGGACCAGCTCACATGAATGTGGGGCTCGGGCTGGGTACAGGGCTCTGAGGATAGAGGGCACTGGGGACTCTGATGAAGCAGACCCCCCCCCCGCCTCCCCAAGTTCTGCAGCAGAGGAGAGGTGGTCTCAAGAGATGGATGGGCACATCTCTACCAGGTTGCACGTGATTCCTGTGGGTTTCCGGAAACTTCAGCTGCCCGGTGTCTGGTGCTGGTCTCTCTCCCAAGCCTGGAGGCCATGCGGTTTTCTCAATGGGTTGTTGTGAAATAGAAAACCCTTCTGGAGTTAGTCCTGGCACTGGCTGTGCCCAAGAGTGGGCTACTCAGTGTGAATGGCTGCAGGGCCTGGAGGAAGCCATGGGCAGTTAAGTCCCTGCCCCCCGACATGTCCTGGTCCTGGGGAGAGCCTGGATGTGCCAAGTGTCCCCAGCTCTAGGTGAGCTGATGGTGCAGTCCCTTGGCAAGGAGGCTGAAAGGAGGATGAAATGGACCTGGGCTCTCTGACCCCAGAGGTTTGGCCCAGGCAGTTACCGGAGCAGGCCACATTCCAAATGGGGTGACTGGTGGGGTTAAGAGATGTAGTTTTCTGATCCTTCCTGGGCTCTTTGTACCAGTAAAAAAAAAAAAGTAAAAGCAAAATAACACAGCCAGAGCCCGCTGGTCACCGGAACAGTGCCTATTTATGGGGCTAATTAAAAGAAAATGTCTCTCTGAAAGCTGCCTTGAGGTTTTGCATAAGCACAAAAATGTGAACCTGGGTCAAAGCTGTCTTTCAGAAAAGGGAAAATTGTGCAGAAATGTTAAATGTGGACTGTGCCTTTCAGCTTAAATACTCAGTAGAATCACCAGTGCCATTTAGATTTGTTCTGTGTGTTTTGGAGAAGTAAAAAAGCCAGTTGAGTAAAATTTAATTTTTGCTAGGTTTTCAGTTTTGTAAAACTTGAATAGTGGACTGGCCTCTACACTCTACACTTAATGTAGCATTAAGGATTTTGTTTTTATTTTAAATCACCTTGCACACAGCCCAATGTTTTGACAGGAGGCGCAACTTAATGCCATGTAACTGGGGTTTAATTCTGTTGCTCTTTGGGCTGGCAGTCATGTTCATTCCTTGGGCCTCAGTTTATTCATCTTTTAAGATGCTTAATATAAGTAAACAGAAAGCCCATCCCACAGCGGCACATAGATCCCTTTTCTTGTGTAATTGAAAAATGCAAACTTACGGATTTCAGGTGAAGCTCAATCCAGCTGTTTGACCTTGTGTATGGGTCCAGTTTCTTCTTTTCTGCCCTCCCTTCCATAGTGTCCATTCTTCCTAAGGCCAATTCAGTGAGAATATTCCAGTTATGTATTCATCTGGTTTTTTTTTTTTTTTTTTTTTTAGCATGGGCAGGCATCGGGAATCAAACTCAGTTCTCCAGCATGGCAGGTGAGAATTCTGCCACTGAGCCACCATCGTACCACCCTGTATTCATCTGCTTTTACAAAGGATGATTTATATTTAGTCCTCAAAGTACTCATGTCTTACTTAGAGTATAGTCATTGGAAAATGAATTGCTAAGGATGGACCCAAACAAAACAAAAAAGCAGGTTATCATGAAAACACAAGAATAGCAAAAGGCATTCGACAACTGTGACCAACTCCAGGACCCACTGATGAGGTATTGAAAATAATTGCCCTTCCAGAACTCTGGGAAGCCTTGTCTGGAGCTTGGCAGGGGTTGACATCCAGCTGCTCTACAGAAGCGGAAATGGAGATCTCAGGAATGGGCCAGCTTCAGCCCAGATCCCTGGTGGTAGGAATTTCTAGATAAAAGCGAAAAACAACGGATACATCATACAAAAAAAAAAAAAAAAAATTAAGGACAGCCTTGCATCTTGGGTTGAGGTTCTGGTACCTGGGGACCCTGCCTGAGAATCACAGGTGTATTGGGGTGGGGGAAAGCAGGAGGTCATTGCATCTTGGCTCCATGAACTGGCTGTGTGATCCCACCTGTGTAGACACTAAAGGGAAGCGCTATCCCTCAGATGTACAAGAACCCTGACGTTTGTGAAGTACAAAAATTTCTATTGAAAATTCCGGTCCTGTTTAGTTTATTCAGCTCTTTGCATGGGGGTGGTGACATGCAAGGTGGCCTTGTCCTTTTGGAAAATGAAATTCACTTCTTTGCTTTCCTTTTCTAGAGGAGAGAATGTGTATTTGAGGTACGTGTGCGGTGAGGAGTTGGTTTTAGTGTTGACACAGATGACGCTGCTGGGATTGTGCTAAAATACTCAATTTTGGACCACACATGGCGATTTTGTGGTTTTTTTCAGCAAATGCAAATTGGGCTTCTTCTCTTCGAGGCTGGCAGGGGTTGCCAAAGCTCCCCACCAAGGAGCGGGTCAGGGGCCACTGAGCCACTCTCCAGCTGGGTTCAGGGGCTGGCCTGGCATCAGCGCTACAGGCAGCTGAGCTCCTCTACTACCCATTCCCCCAGGGAAAGAATCCTGTCTTCTCCTGGGAAAACCATTGAGAGCTGATGTTCCCCACGATAAAGGACAATTGGGAGAACGTGGGTCCAGGAGTTGTGTGGGAAGGGGTTGACAGTAGCTTAACAGGACACTGCTGTGATCTGAAGGCCCCCAGCTCCTACATCTGGGCCAGGCTCCTGCTCAGGTGTAAGAGGTGCTGGAAGGACCCTGCTCTGCCTGGGTGCCTTCCTCCCTCTGGGCCAGTAAACTTCTTCTCTGAAATGTGGCATCCTGGGAGGGTATCTGGACATGCTTTGGTTGTGCGGTATGCTCTCAGCCGATTGGAGTGTGGCTGCTGGAGTTGGACAAAAGTGGCAAGATGGAGGGTTCCAGAATTGGGTGGTGTTCACTGAACCCCTCCTGGGTGCCAGGCATGGATCAGCCTAGGTAGGAGACCCTCCCCTGGAGGGGTCACATGTGTTAGACAAGCCTGAGGCAGTGCCTGCTCGAGGCTGGGGGCTCCGCGGCAGAGGCTTGATAGCTTTATAATCAGAACCGGCCTCTCTTTCCCAGTTAGTACCTGTTAGCCCCTCATTTACACCCAGCCCCCCTGACTTAGGCTCTCTGCCTCCATTTACTCCCTAGGAGAGATGACTGTTGTCCTGAAAGCTGCGGGAGGGACAGTAGGAGCCTTGGGACACAAACACTGCTGTGTTTGTGATGGCGAGCCTGGGGCTCAGGAGGTGGAAGGAAATGCTATGGTCAGCTCTTAAGCAAATGGTCAGGATCTCAACTTCTGTGGTTCAGCAGCACTACTCTGAACTCTCTCCTGCCACCTCTGGGGGCTGGATGCAGGGATCCCCCACTGCCTGGTGGCTTCAATGGTGGGGCTGCCCGCTGCTCCAGCTGCCCAGGGTCCTGCTCAGGGCAGAGCTTGGGGTGGCAATGGCAGGGGAGTTTAGGAACATCACTGGCTTCTGGCTCATGCCTGAGCTTGGGTGCTGATTAGCTGGGGAATGAGAAAGAGCAGGAGGCCACTGGGAGGCTGTGCTGGTTTGAAACTTGTATACCTCAGGAAAGCCATGTTCTTTAATCTTCATTCAGTATTGTGGGGGTAGGATCGTTTTTATTGCTTCCATGGAGATATGACCCACCCAATTATGGGTGGTTCCTTTTGATTAGGTGGTTTCTATGGAGATGCTTCTCCATCTGTTCAAGGTGGGGTTGCTTACTGGAGTCCTCTAAGAGGCAACCATTTTGGAAAAAGCTTTAGAGCTGACAGAGCCCACCCAGCTAGAGACCTTTGGAGATGCAAAGGAAAATATCCCTGGGAAAGTTCTTTGAGAAGCCAGAGACCCCAGCAGATGCCAGCCACCTGCCTTCCCAGCTGACAAAAGAGTTCAGGATCCATTGATCTTTCTTGAATCAAGGTATCTTTCCCTGGATGCCCATTTGGACTTTTTTTTTTTGCATGGGCAGGCACTGGGAATCGAACCTGGGTCTCAGGCATGGCAGGTGAGAGCTCTGCCTGCTGAGCCACCATGGCCCACCCAGTTTGGACATTTTTTAAATGGCCTTAGAACTGTAAACTTGCAACTTAAAAGCCATTCTGTTTCTGGTATCTTGCATTCCGGCAGGTTTAACAAACTAAAACAGAGGTTGTCTTGGTGCCCTGGTCCGGAGTGACTGTGTGGGAGTGTGACCTGCTTCAGCTCCGAGTCCCTGCCCTGCAGTGGGTGGGGCATTTTTCACCATATTTTCTTACTCCCTTGGTCCACAGGGGCCAACCAGAGTGTCCCATACAATGAGAACAAACCTTAGTGGACCCAAATTCCCAGTGGCCATTTCCCCAAAAAGTCGAAGTCAAAAGGAGAACACTGAAAGGGTGATATAAACTCTTCTGTCAGCTCATGGGCTTTTTTTTTTTTTTTTAAAAAAAAAAAAGAAGCACAAGCTTGGAATATGTTAGACATTAATATTGCCTCAAGACATTAACATTACCTCAACTGTCATATCGAGGCAAGGAAAGTGGTTGCTTCAATTAAAATCATTAAAATGAGTTTTGGACATAACTTCCTTGAGTGAGTCAGTTGAGAAAGATAGCACACGAGGTGAGGTAAAACATGCACTCTTAAAAAAAAAAAGATCTTAAAATCAGTGATCTCGAATAGTTCTGAGATGGTTCTTTGGGATTGTTTCAGACTGAGCCTGCTGTATTTGACTGGTTCTGGCTGCTTTCACTGGATCAGTTGGCTCTGACCAGCTCACAGTGGTTCTAGGGAATGAGAGGTACTTTTGTTTTCTGAAACCTGAAGGAGAGAGAGACATGTCATTGACCAGATGCTGCCCTGCTCTGATGGCTTCAAGACTTGGTGTCTTAGTTTTCCTGGGTTGCCATGATTAATAGCTCACCCTGCGATTTATTGTCTCACCATTTCAGAGGCAAGAAGAATAAAATCAAGGTGTGAGCAAGGCCATGCTTTCTCCTTGAATTCTGTGGTATCCCGGTGCTCGCTTGCTGAAATCATTGGGCTTCCTTGGTTTGCCTCTCTACATGCATTACCTGGTGATCTTTCTCTCCTTGGATCAACACTCAGTTTCTGCTGACTACTGGCTTCTCTATATGGCATTCTCTGTTTCCAAATTTCCTGTGTTTATAAGGCATTCAGTTCTATGGTTTAAGACCTACACATCCTGATTCAAGTTGGCCATACCTTAACTAATAATAACAACTTCAAAAGGTCCTATTTACAAATAGATTCACACCCACAGGAATGCGGATTAAGATTTCAACATATATTTTTGTGGGGGACATGGGAAGGGCAGTCGAGGAGGTGGACTGCCCTGCTTGCTGCATACCCAGCCACAATCCTCACACCAAGACCCAAGTTCAAGCACACTACTCTCTTAGCCCCAAACACCACCTTATCCTAATTCTGAAAATCCTCCTTTCCCTCCTCCCCCATCCAATCACAGCTCCTCAAGACCCTCTACCCCTTATATAGAACTTTTCTAAATTCTTGTCTCACTGAGGACAGAAGCCAGTCCCTGGTCACCCAAAACCATCAAAGCCCCTGCTTATCACAGACCCCTGCCTTTCCCCACCAGCCCTTTTCACTTGTAAACTAGAGGGTCAACCTGACTCAACTGTAGGACTTACAGGATAACTGTGGTGGTTTGGAGCTCTATGTACTCCAGAAAAACATTTTCTAAAGCTTAATCCATTCCTATGAGTGTAAACTCATTATAAGTAGGACTTTTTGATGAGCCTACTTCAGTTAAATTGTGGCCCAGTCCAATCAGGATGAGTCTTAACCCTATTACTGGAGTCCTTTATAAGCGGAATGAAAGTCAGACCAAGAGAAAACCTTTGGAAGAAGCAAGAAGCTGAGGGTCATAGGAACCTGGAATAGAAGGGAGAGACCAGGAGAGGCCACCATGTACATTGTCATGTGGCTGAGGGGCCTAGGACCAAGTTTCATGGGCAGCCAACTAGAACACCAATTTTTAGGAAGAAAACATTGCTTTGATGATGCCTTGATTTGGGCTTTTTCCTAGCCTCAAAACCGTGAGTCTTAAATTCCCCTGGTTTAAGCCAACCCTTTGCATAGTATTTGCATGGGCAGCCCAGGAAACTAAAGCAATGGTGAACGATCAGCAGGCAGCATTTTCTGTAGCAGTATTGGTCAGTCACTTGTCTATTACAGCTCCTTTTAACACATTGCGTGATCCACTCCTTTCCAGGGACACAGTGGATGCCTGGTCCTTTACCCAGTCTCGGCTTGTCAAAGAGTGCCACTGGCTCAGCCCATACTCAGTAGGTCACTACTGGCCACTCATCTATTCCTTCTTAGTTTTTTGTGTGTGATTTTTTTTTTAATTAGAGAAGTTGTAGGTTTGCGACTAAGGAAAGTCAAGCGTAAAATAGAGTTCCCATATACCACTATCTTATTAACGCCTTGCATTAATTTGGTATATTTGTTTCAATCCATGAAGTTGTCATGCCTTTTATGATGTAGTCTCAGTAGATACGTGCCGTCATTCTCCCTTATTTTTCTCACTGGAAGCAAGTTATCACATCCAGCCCACACACAAGAAGAGGGGAATTACGCCCCGTGTTTTTTTGTGTGTGTGTGTGTTCGTGTGTTTTCAAATGTTAGTTCATGTTTTTTATTAATCCACATGCAATTACTTGTCTTTTGGTTTTCTGGAGCAGTAAGTCAGACAACACTTGCCACAGTGATGTTATTGAAGAGGCTGGCCATAAAAACTCCAATGTCGCGTACATCTGAAGGGCACTTGCGACAAAGGGGACTAATTTTCCCATTCTCATCCACTTTATAGTATTTCAGGACAGCCAACTTAACCTTCTTTCTCTTACGCTTATTCATCTTGGGAGTAGCATAAGACTTCTTCTTTCTTTCCTTAGCATCACCTCAGAGTCTCAAGACAAGATGAAGAGTGGACTCCTTTTAACAAGGTTATGTCCATCTTCCAGTTTCTTGCCAGCAAAATTCAGTCTCTGCTGATCAGGAGGAAATCCTTCCTTATCCTCCATCTTGGCTTTCACGTCTTCTGTTGTATCTGAGGGTTCAACCTCAAGAGAAATAGTGTTTCTCGTGAAGGTTTTTTACGAAAACCTGCATCTTGGTGGCAGCTCCACCACGCCAGGCCCCATGTTTTGAGGGGAGTGTCAAAGAATTTGTGGACATACTTTAAACCATCACAATTTCTGACACAGTTGAAACCCCTCCCCAATTGCAATTCCCTGTTTCCCACACAGAGGCAACCGCTGGCCAGAGTTTGGTACTTTTTTATTACTCACTACATTTGTAAATACATCTACACATATCACTTTTCCACATGTTCAAGCATTGCATAAATGATTTCTGTAGCATGCCTTTTTTTTTGCTTGATGTTACAGTAATGAGATTCTTCTACCTTAAAACGTGTAGCTGAAGTTCATACACGTTCACCGTTCCATGGCGTTTCACTGTATGAACGTGATACTGTTTATCTCTTCTCCGTGATGGACATTTAGAAGGTTTCCAGTTTTTTCTATAACAAACAAGGCTGTTCTGAATACTTCACTGTGTGTCTCTTTGCGAAGGTAGCCAGACTTGTCTAGAATATTTAGTAAGGATTGGAATTACTGTGGGATAGAGTGTAAGAATCTACAAATTTTCTAAACGCAGACAAGTTTGTTTTCCAGAGTGATGTCCTAATGAGTTCCCAATTTCTTTTTCCTTGGCAACACTTGATATTCTCAGAGGTTTTACATTTGTAACAGTCTGATGAGTGTGAGTGGTCTCTATATGGCATCTTAATTGGCATTTCCAGGCCTCTCAGCGAGGTGGGACATCTTTGCATATTGGCCAAGCATGCTTCCTGTTCTGTGGATTAACAGTTATTATATGTTGTGCTTTTTTTTAATCTATTGTGTGGCTTGCCATTTTCTTATTGATCAGTCCAGTCCTTTTTCAATGCATATATTCTAAATATCTTGTTGTTTCTTTTGCCCACCATAATGCTCCAGGATTTAAATCCCAGCTCCAGCACTTCCCACGTTCAGTTTCCTCATATGTAGAATGGGGATGATGACAACGCTCCTGAGGTCAGAGTGGTGCTGGGAGGGTTAGAAGATTCACATCTGTGAATCTGTGCCTGCCAGAGTAAACACTGCATGGGTTAAGTCAGCGTTGATGTGCTGGCCTCCTATGGCAATATACGACCATGTGTGGGTATTGTGGCCTCATCCACAGCTTTTAGCAACCATGCTGTCCTTGTTTGGTATCATTGGCTCCAAGCTGTATGGGGCACCCCTGTATGGGGCACCCCTGTATGGGGCACCACTGTATGGGGCACCACTGTATGGGGCACCCTTGAGCTGCCCAAAGGAAAATGAAATCCCACCCTCCACCCGGGGATTCCAGGGAGTTGGAAGGCCTCAACTCCTTGAAGCAAACATAGAAACCTATTCATTTAGGAGAGCGTGATAATGATGGGGGAGCCTGGGAAATGCAGGCTTTTTTGAGGGGCAAGTCTAAAGCTCCGTCTAGTTCTTCATTCTCTCCGTTCCAGCACAAACCTGGCCAAGCCCCTACTGAGAGCCTTTCCTGTCCCTTCATCCTTGCCTTTTGCCAGCCCTGTGGGCAGGTATAGCACAGTATTCAAGTGTTTAATTCTCTGGGTTGCATGGACCTCTGGTTCCCCAGAGCCAGGCAAGAACTTCCAAAATCAAAATCATTACCAGCGTCTGGGGTTATTGGAGAAATATGTCCAATATTATGATGTAAAAAAAATACTACCAAGAAGGGGGCAGTGTTTCTGTCCGTGAACACCACAGACTCCACAAGGACGAATTTATAAAGGATTAACAGGGGTCAGGGTGCAGCGGGCTTCCACCCCAACAGTAATAAATTAGCTCAATACCGTTGTAAGGCACTCTTAGTTTTATTTGGGAGAGTCTCATGGAGTATTTCACACAAAAGCAAACCCAGAAATGCCACCACAATAAAATGTCTTAAAAATCCAGAAGACTGTACAACATGAAGAGTGAACCCTAATGTAAACTGTGGACTTTCTTCTTTAATAATATAACTGTCATAGTGTTGGGTCATCAATTGCAACAAAGGTACCACATGAATGTAAACGATTAATAACAGGAAAAACTGGGGTAGGGAGGGTGGGTATATGGGAGTTCTGCAGTTTCTGCATGAGGTTTCTGTAAATTGAAACCCTCTCTAAAAAAGAAAAAAAAGTAAATAGAAAAAGTTGGCAAACTTCGAGATGTTGAACATGACAACCACTTCGATTTCAGAGCAAACTTCTGGGTCTTGAAATGGATCAAAATAACACACTGAATCTTCACTCTCAGCTTGCATTCTGAGTTGGATGCTATCGTTATTTAAGACAAATAGTCCCCTTGAAAGAATTAATCCAATTTACCAAACTAATTGCCAATAAAGAGTCTCCATGGCCAAGTTCAGGGCACAGGTGAGGCTCTTTCCAAGGTGAGAAATCTGAAATAACCCCAGTAGCCCAGAGCAGGTAGCAAAGCCAAGCATCCTGCAGGGCCACTCACCTCCCGACTTCAAAAGATAAGTTTCCAAGGATGTAGGTTTTTAACCATTTTAATGATAGCAATTTTTATGCTGTTCCTAATTAAGTATCTTCAATTGTGTGCTTAGAAGCTACCTTCCCAAGCAAAACAATTGCTTTTGAAACTTTGAGACCTTTGAAGACTGACTCTAAATCCAATTTGCTCCCAAAACATTTGTACAAAGTAGACGTGGGATGTCAAGCTTTTTATTCTGAAGATGCAGCTTCTTGCCTAGAAGGAGAAAAAGAATAGCTTTTCATGTCTCTAGTTATTAGCAATTGCAGACTTGACCTTACAGTTAGCTTGGAGCTTCAGATATTCAGAATTTAAACATTTTATTTGTAAACAGCTGCTTTGGTAACCATTCAAATGGACTTTACCATCACTAGCCACCTGAAGAGAGAACCCAGGTTGATCCATATTGCCCCGGTCGGTATGGCTCTGTGGTCTGGGACTCCCGGTGGCTGAGCCCAGTGCCTGCTGTCCCCACTGTAACTGGTCTCTGGCCAGTTCCTAGACTGACTCTTTGGGGAGTCTGTGCTTTATGTCTGTGCTCTGGAGTGATCTTGCTCTGACCTCTGGGTGCTGTCCTTGTAGGTTGCATCTGGAAGTGGGAGTCCTCCACCCCTGGAGAGAGTGCCCCCCGCCATATGCCATTGGGGTCTTCTGTGGTTTCCACCATGCCTGTGGGACAGTGTGGCATCCTGCTGCCTCTCCCTCGGGCAGCTTGGCCGAGCTGCAGTTCCAGGTCCCATGCAACCTCCTATGCCTGCAGCTTACCTGGGGCTGCTCACCTCTCCTGGCTGCCCAGCACCTGGGCAGGTAACCCTCTGTCTGAGATGCAGCCCAGTGCAAGTGAGCCCCAGGGCCATGGCAGGTCTATGAGAACCTCATGAGTGGCAGCCCCATTGCAAACACTCCCTCCTGCAAGGTGCTGACAGTCCCAAGCACACCTGGCTTTTCAGTGCTGGCTACAGCCGTGCCAGAGAGAAGAGGGTTGGCAGGTACCAAGGGAAGCCCCACCCAAAGGTTCTCTGGCAGGTGGGCATTGTCCTTCCTTAGATGCACTCCAGCTCTCCCTTGTCATTCCAGCCCCTGAGCTCTGCACAGACCCCTCCCACACCCACCCCAGGGTTCTGTCTGTTGCCAGAATCTCCTCTTAAGGATTTCATTGAATACGGTTTATTGTTCACCAAATTCGCCATAGTCCACTGGTTCTACAATCCAAACATAACATACCAAACAGTCCCAGACTTGGGTTGACCAGGCCCAGCTCCTTATAAAGAGGAACGTTGCCCATTCAACCCGAGGATGTCCGACCATAGCTGCAAGAAAGAAACCTAGTTCTAAAGACTGCAGTGATGTGTTTCTGTCCTCCCGGCCACTCTGAATGCGATCTCACCGTCCAGCGTTAAGATTGGCCTTCTTGACTCCATGCAGACTTCCCAGCCCTGCACTAGAAATTTCCAGCCCTTCATCCCCGTTGCTCCTCAGTCCCAGGCACCCTCCATGGACAGCTCTCATGAAGTTGAGTGTTGCCTTCACTTTGCTGAGACAGTGCTTATTAAGAAAGTGACACATGCCACTTCAGCCCCCATGGGCCTTCATGTATTCCAGGGCCAGTGTCTCCCGCTTTGGGTAGAGGCTCAGAGTTGCTCTCCTGTCCAGGGTTGATCAGGTTCTTATAAGCCTAAGTGGCTTCTGCTCTTGTCCCCCTGCCCCCCCCACCCCCTGGGCTCCCTTGGGCCCAGAAGCTCAGTCCCTTATCTGGGACTTCCTGCGACATCCCTGGCATAACAATCAAAGGTGCTTAGCACATTTAAGCACTGTCTACTCTAAGCGATAGTTAGAATTTCTCTTTGCCTCCTGAGTCCTCAGAAGCACACCATTTCAAAGGGTCTGGTGACCACAGCCCTACTTTATTGCCAGAAATCTGCACAGGGAATAATTACAGAATCTACAGTGGCCGCTGGTGCAGCTCCCCGTGAGAAGATCAATTAATCCTGAAGCCACATATGCCAGCTGCCTCAGCAACAATATTCGCGGGAGAACCGAACCCCTTGATATGTTAAGCCATGGCGCTGAAGGACTGGTTATCCAGTGTATGCTCTGCGTCTGAATTTTGTCGTCAGAAGACCAGGGAAGGCCCGACTTCCTCTGCGGTGCCCCTAAGGGCTGAGGACCCCGAGAGCCCCTGCACCCCAGAAAATCTGGTCATCCCTGTGTGGTCAGAGTCTCAGGGGCAATCTCCATGGCTTTGGATTTGCTTATCTCCCCTAGGGAGCTGGGCTGTAAGAAAACCAACATCCTCCCTGTATCTCACCTCCCCCTCAAAAACTTGGAGAGCTGAGATTTTTAATCTCCTGTGGGACTTATGTGTTTGATTTCCTGCTGAAGACTTAGAAGGGCTTGGAGATTTTTCCCCAAGGGGTAGTGAATTGCCAAGAGGAAGAGAAGGCTCTGACATCTCTGGTTTATCCCCAATGGCCAGGCAGTGCGCTGGCCTAGGGGCTGCAGGAGTGGGGCTGAGAGACGCAGCTGGGCAGAGGGCTGGAGCATGGCCCTGGCTGCACTCCCTGCAGAAGGGGTAGAAAGAGGGTGGGGACATATGGGAGGGGAAGAGTCAGGGATGGCCATGCTGTCGTGGCTGCACAGAAAAGCCAGGGTGCCTGAGCTGTATTTGATGCTTTGTGTTCATTCCTGAGTGCATGGTCAGAGCCAGCCTTCCCGGATGTCCTGGCCATGGGACACAGAGCCAGCTGGAAAGAGGACACCAGCCCCCCAGGGCATTCCTAGGTTTCCACATTGGCAACTGTGTGGGGCATGTCTGTAAGGTGAACCTCTGTCCAGAGATGGGATCATTAAAATAACACATTCCCGCTTTAGCCAATGGGAGCATGCGGACTGGGAGAGCACACTTCCACAGGAAGGAACATTTATGTTTTCCTTTGGAAAGTGTGGAAAATGGTACTGGGTTCCAGTGGCGGGTGACCTGGCTATTGAGTTAAAACGCTATTGGAGAAGTTGAGGAAGGTAAACATGAGAAGAATGCTGATTGACTGGCCCCTGGTGGGCCAGAGCCTGAAGCCCTGGTTCCTCCACCATTGGGGTGCCCTATAATTAAACTCTTGGGAACAGGTTCCAAACGGATCTGCCATGGGGGTCTGCTTTTGCTTAAGGAAAGTCGCCGTGTCAGGTACAGTTCACCTGCCACCTGTTGTTCCGAAGCAGGTGGAGGATTCTGTGCCTTTGGAGGGCCTCCAGGTGCAGTCTGCAAAGGCTGCCCAGGGTGTAAAGATGAATGGGACACGTCTCCTAGGGACCCAGCTCCTCTGGGAGTCAGGGAAGAGCTGCAGGTCCCTAATAGGATGGCAGTGGGCAGACCTCCATAGGCAGGGAAACGTACAGGATCCAGAGAAGTACCCTAAGTTCCCTGTGGGCTTCTGGGGCAGAATAGCAGGCCGTGGCAGGGGCGGGGGCAGTGGAGGCGCTGGACACTCTTTCTGGGCAGGCTGGACCTGCAGAAGCCCTTGGAGGCTCAGGCAGTGTGAGTGGGAAGGGAGGTGAGCAAAGAGTTGAATTCTGGCTGGTGCTGGTGAGGTGGAAGCTTTTGGGTTGTTTCTCACCACCCTTTGTGTTTATAATCTCCCAGAGCTGGGGGAGGAGAGGATGCTTGAAGAAGACAGGGGCTGGCAGGGCTCCTGTCCTTCTCACTGATCGGCACGAGATCACAGAGCCAATTTGTGACTGAATAAGGAATTGAAGCCACATCTCCCGAACCTCCCGGAAGCATGCTGGCTGCTGGAGATAACGTTCTTAAATGTGCCCTAGCCCAGAAATGAGTTGCTTGGGGAAGTCCTCAGATGGTGAGGATTAGGGCTGAAGAAGGGAACTCACGTGGTCTTGGAGTGTGCTCTAGGGGCCAGGTTGCATTTTGTCTTCCCAACCACCTTTGAAATGGTTCTCATTTTCCTCATGAGGAAATTGAGTCAACCATGTAAAGGGCATTTGTTGATGCTGATGCAGGAAACAAGTGGATTATACTGACTTTACTCTAGAAAGTATGTGTGTGTGTGGTTGAAATGCTTTCTGGGTTGTGTGTACTTAGCATATGGGAGAGAACTCCTTACAGAGGACCCAGGTCTGTGAGACTCCATAGGGCCAGGCATTCCGAGGGAACACAAGCATCCCATGCAGTAACAAGTCACTTCCTTTCAAACCAAGCAGATTAAAGCTCTGCAGCTTTCTTAAAGGGTGACATGGCCAAAATGGAAACATCCTCAGTCTTGTAAGAGATAACCAGTCACTTTCTTTTGTGTCTGGACCAGAGGAGACTACACGGGGCCAGTTTTGGGTGGTAGGCAGTTCCCCCAGATGCCCTAAATAAAACCCATTGCTAGAACCATTTGCATGGTGCCTATCGGGTTTTATTAGAGAAGTGACGAGACTGAGTCCACAGGAGATGTCTGTGGTGAAGTGGAAGCCATTGTCCACCTGTGTCAAAAGCAAGACTCTGCAGCCTCCTCCCAAAGAATGAGACCATCTCTTGTGGGACCAGATTGGAGATGGACCATCCCACCACCACAGTGATCAACCCAACACCCTTCCACTCCCAACCGATGAGGTCCGGTGAGGAGGCTGCCATTGCTATTGTTTTGAAAGGAAAAAAAAGAAAATCCTTTGTAATTTTATTCTGTTTTCAGCCACACCAGAGAGAGAAGAATTCAGATGTGATATTTAGGGTTAATGAATGCCCTCTTCTCTCTCTATCTGCTGCCCTTACCACTGGCTCCCCATCTGACCCAAGGGCCTTGCCTTGACACTATTGAATATATCGGCCTTGTTCTTCAGCTTTCTTTTGAAGAGCTTTCTCTGTTTAATGGAAGTGTGAGCCCTGACGGTCTCTTTCCAGCTTTCTCTGCAAAGTATCTGAGAGGGGTGTCAAAGCACTTAGCCCTGGAGGAAGGGTGGGCTCCTAGAGAGAGAAGATGAAAGGGGACCCTCCTTCTTCTCCTTTCCCTTAAATAACTTTTCCTCCCCACCCCACTGCCACATCCACAGTCACCTCAGTCTGAAAGTGTCACAAAATCCCGGTTCTGCAAGCTAGCAGGTCAAGCTTTGTTGTCGGAAAATACATATTCATGAAGGTTAGAAGTACTTCATTAAAATGCACATAGTCTCTCCTTCCAAAGTGAGCCACAAGCCACAGCTTTATTTGCCCAACATGATGTTCTTAAGGCAATGAATATGTGATAAATGAACAAAGAAACGCTTTAATTATTTGTTTAGGGTAATTTTTGATCATCTCATTAGAATGATAATTTGTTCATTTTTACAGGTAATTAAAAGTCTCTCACTCATTTAAATTTCTATACTTGAAGGAGCTGTATATGAATACCGATCTCTGTTCTGAAACCATAGTAATTTTCTCTATTTCCTTCTGCTTTATTCCAGAAAGATTTCATCACCAGGACGTTTCTTGGGACATTACCAAACCACCCATTTTAGGTAAGAAACATGAGGTGGCTTTGCATGGGCTGGAGGTTTGGCTTCTGACAAACCTGAAGTGGGGTTGTTTGACAGAGGAAAACCCCACTTCAGGTGGAACTGGGCGATTGCCATGGGGTCTTTATTTTCTGGGAACCTGTGTGTTTATATTTTGGTACTAGTATGAACAAAGGGAGTTTGAAGTTGGGGTTTGATGCAGGGGACAAACGAGCACTTACTTTGCCTAAAACCAATGTCCCTCCCTGCCCCCGTGACCACAACAAACACCCCTGGTCCCATCCCCTCTTGCTTATACTGGCAGCTCTGCCAGCCTTAGTCCTCACCTGCTTCAGTCATGCGTTTGTGCAACCCCCTACCTAGATTCCTAATTGTGCTGAAAGTAGATACATGTCACTGTCTTAGTGCGCCGGGCTGCTATGACAAATACCTCATAATGTCATAATGGGTTAGGTTAAACAGCAAGCACTGAGCGGTTTGGGGGTTAGAAGTCCACAGCCAAGGCTGTTGGCAAGACCATGCTTTCACTCCAGAACCTAGTGTCCTGTGCTGGCTTGCAGTAATCCTTGGGGTTCCTTGACTTGCGTCTCTGCCTCCCATTACATGATCATCTCTCTCTCTCTTTCTCCTTGCATCTGCTCTTCCGGTTTCCGCTAACTTCTGGCTCCTTCCTGTGGCCTTCTCCACTTCTGGCTTCTGGTTTCTTTGTCTCTATAAGGCCAGCAGTAATCTGAACTATGGCAAACCTCATTCAGCTGGGTCACACGGATGGGCTTGGCCTCTTGTTTCCGTGGACCTATGCATGAAGCTATTCTGTGGCCCCATCACACTGACCCGTGGCCAACAGAGGGGTCCTTGTAGCTCAGGTGCCAGCTGAGACTCACGGGACTGGTTTCTGGATCAAAGATGAATTGAGGGGTGCAAGGGTAGTTCAGTGGTAGAATTCTCGCCTGCCATGTAGGAGACCTGGGTTTGATTCCCGGCCCATGCACTCTCCCTCCCCCCCACCCCCCCCCAAAAAAAATTCAATAACTGGTGCTACAATAACGGGACAGTCACATGGAAAAAGATGAAATATAACCTCCACCATACAGCATACAAATAAATAAATAAAAAGATGAATTGGCTCACCTCTTCCCAGGCCAGAGGCACACTATGTGACTGGATTGAGGGGAAGCTGATATGTGGATTGGGGTGTCATGTTTGGAGAGCACAAGGAGGGAAATGATGTTACAGGTGTGGCCTCCAGTTCTGATGCCCAGAATGGGTCTGAGCTTTTTCTGGTTCTGCTGGTTCTTTGGTATTAATGGAAAGAGGCATCTGCCAGGCGGGATGGGGTGGCACAGGTCTGCTGTTTGGAGTGTCATGAAGGGAGTTGGTGGCTTTGGGTACCCTAGGAAGGGTGGATGAATGGCAGGGAGAACTTTGGGTCCCCTGGGGGGTGCAGGGAAAGAATATAGAATGGGAGCGTCCAGAACTGTGATCATGCCCACTGCTTTTGGCTGTGGGGACACAGAATGCCGCAGGCCTTGCTGTTTGAAGCTATTTTAAGAGCATTCTTTTGTAAAACAAGGCAGCTTCACTTATTCCACTTTCTAACCCAACAGTTATCCTAAATTTAGGTTGTTTCCCATAATCACGGTAATGCACATGAGACAGGAATTCCCTTGCATTACATTGAGACTTATTTGCTACAAATGTTCTGGATGGTTTCCATGGTGGTTTTTTGGGGGGAGCAGGGAGGGGTAGATGGGATGCATATTCATAAAGCATTTAGGAGCTATAGAAGAACCAGCCCCTTTCCAAGGAATGACTGTAAAACTTGGGAGGAGTTGCATGATTTTTAATGGGCTTAGACCTAGGAATGAGTATTTTTCTGATCTTTTCCTCAGTTGTCAGTTTTTAAGCAGTTTGTAAATTTACTTTTGTACTTTTGACGAAGACTTTTCCATTCTATTTGCTTTTCTATTTCGAGTTATAAACATACTTCGGCCTTAAATAGATTAAATGCGCCACCAACCTCCTGTCTGAAAATTCTTAAGAATTTAGGGGGGAGCCTGGTAAGGAAAGGTATTTTATCCTTACTTCTGGCAGTAAGATGGTTCACTCACAAATTGCAGTGAAATCCTCAGCTTCTGGGAGCTGGGGGCCAAGCAGCCACCCCAACACATCCACCCTCTAGGAGAGGGCCACTGTGAAACTGGCTTCCCAAACTTTTTCTTAGTGAAATTACAGCTGTGAGTATGTTCTGATAGAGCCAGAGGGGCAATTCTATTTATTCCTCTAAGGTACAGTATTGATCTTTTTCTTCTGAGTCTAGAAAAAGACCTGTTGAAATTTTAATGTCTTCTGAAATACTGTTAAGCATATCAAATCCGTTGCAATGGACGAGACACCCTGCTCTATCCCTGATTGCTTCCACCCATCTGCAGAATAACAGGAGTATTATTTAAATTGCTACATGCACTGCTGTCCTCTACAGCCCCTCTGCAGAAAGGCATATTCCTTCGAGAGAAACATGGAAAGCTGATGGATATTTTCAAAGGTCGGTTGTGACAAAACTCCCTGTGAGGCAATCTCTGTGAAGAGATCTGCTGAGAGGAGAGGAGGCCTGATTTTTATTTGTCTTTCTACTGCAAACTGAGTCATTCTATAACTTGAGAATGCTGATACCCATGACATGCTCGCTGCCTTTTTGTAGAACTTTGTGAATATGCTGCCACTTATAGTAAAAGTTTGGGGCTAAGTGTTTTCTAATTTGGGGGGAGTGGTGGGTAGAATTAAATTCTACACCTTACTGTCCTGTGATAGGTATCCTACAGGCCCTTGCTGTGTAAGATGTATGAGTAGTAAATGGATCAATTCAGCGATTATCCTGAAGGAATGCCGGAAAGATTGATAAGCTGTGGTTAAATCATTGGCAAGTCTCAGAAAATAAATTGTTAGAGGATATTGCGTTTGTAAAAATAGGATGTTGGCAGTCAGTTGCCTCAGTCCAAACTCATGCAAATGCTATGTAAAGTATGGCCAGAGATGTTTTTAAAATAATATATAAAATCCAAAGACAAACTGAGAATTTGACAACTATTAGACATGAAGAGATATCACAAATGCAGGGCACTAAAGAGAAGCCACAAATCCAAGGGCAGGGGGGTCAGGTTCCTGATTGAGAGCTATAATGGGGAGTTATAGTACATATGACTGTGTGATATTTGTGTAGGGAGAAACAGAGAGCTGGGTGGGGCAGAGTAATTAGCTTAATAACAAACTCTCACAGATACCCTCACTTATAAAGGAGCTCAGAAGTTGGTAAGGCATATTATTGACCAGTGGAAATGATGCCGGACAATTTGTTGTCCACATAGGAAAAGAAGAAATGAGGCCTCTATCTCACAGCATCCACATGGATAAATTCCACTATCACTAAAGACCTAAATGTGAAGAGCAAAACACTGAAACTTGTAGCAGAAAAAAACTGCATAATGAGATTTTCTATATGCCCCCAAGTAGGAAAAGGTAAGACCCACCCTCCTCCAAAATAGATAAATCATGAGGGAAAAGACTGATTAATTAAATACCAATATTAGCGACTTCTTTAAGAGAAGAGCCACTCTAAATAATGTTTAAAGCAAACTACACACTGGAAGAATATATCACTGATGTGTTTACTGTAGGGGATTAGTATTCTGTCTATATAAAGAGCTCTTTCAAATAAGTAATCAAAAGATGACAGGATTGGAAAAATGGGCCAATAATTTGAAGAAGAAGTCCAAATGGCTGGTAGGCCTCACTCCTAATCAAGAAACTGCCAAGTGATAACTCCCCATCCATACCTTGGCAAATTAGAAAGTCCAATAAAATGTGGAGTTCGGCAGCTTTCACGTCCTACTTATCAAGGGCTAATTGGTAAAGCTTCTTTGTAGAACATTTAAATAGTTTCTAGTAAGGCTGAAATATGAATCTCCCATGGCTTAGGATTCCACTCCCAGGTGTAAGCCTGGGTCATGAAATGGATTCAGTGGGTCACATCAGCATTAAAAAAAATAATAAAATGAAGTGGATTAGAATAGAATTGAAACTATCAGGATACTTTCCACATAGTAAGAATAAGTGTTCCTTATATGTCTTGGATGGGGTGGGGAGGATAACAGTTGTTAAGCCTGAGTGGTTTATGAATTGGTATTTGTTACCTTGTCCTCTAGAAGTTTTTCTGTGTATTCGATAAAGTTCATAAAAGAAAACATTCTATTAAACAATTCACAAAACCTTGCTGTCCTTGTGTGGCACCCCTGCTGGGTCCGTCTTGTTCCTGTTTACTAGCTCATCCTCTAACTTGGCTGTACTTCTGGCTTCCCACTTTTAAGTTTGTTCTGCATTTGTCTTGCTTTAGGATTTCTGAATGGACAGGGCTCGGCAAATGGACTTGGCCCTGTTCTTTCTAGGGCACTCACCAGGGGCGCTCTTTGTGGCTCCAGGAGCCTGACTGCATTCCTTGCACACCTTCCCCCTATCTTCACAGATAAGGCTCAGGGGCCACCCTTTCTGGGAAGGCTGCTTGGATAGTGAGGCCCATAGTCCTCTTGCCAGGTCCACCCTTTCCTGCCTTATCCTTTGTGGCCTTATCCGCTGGCTTGTTCTGTATCCATCACAACATCCAGTCCGGAGCCTCAAGTATGATAGAGGCTCAGGAAGCATCTGATCATTGGTTTAGCTCCAGTTTCTTAAACCTATAGAAGTGTATTTTCTTCCTCCGCAAAGTGGAACTCATATGTTGTAGGGCTTGCGAGAATGAACCCACGTAATGAATGAGAGTTCTTTGCACATAATAGTTACTCCATATTGTTAGTTTCTTTCCTTGGAGGAGGAAAAGAGAGAACATTGAGGTGGGTGTTTGGTGTGTGCTTTCAAGCACTTGGAAGCGCCTGCTGTGGCACCCAACTTCTCCTTCTTCTCCTCCTCCTCCTCCTTCTTCTTCATTTTTAAATTTCAGTAGCACATTAGGAGAGAAAAATTAATCAGTATCCTTTTTAAAAGATGAAAAACATGTTAAGAAAATGGCACTATGAGTTGCTACCAGGCTGCCCTAACTTAATTAGTGTGATTAAATTAAAAGAAGTTAGCCATTTCTGTATGTAATTTTTTATTAATGATACTCAGACCAAATTAATTATATCCACTTTTAATTAATTGTGTTAACATCTAAGCCAGCATCCCCAAACTGTGTTCTGGGGAGTCTCCTGAGATATTCTTAAAAATAGTAACCCACATTCAAATAAGGCTGGGAGACACTTGTCTGGATGGACTCCTCTTAGAATGTCCTATTACCATACTAGAGGTCTTAAGAAGTCCTGCTGTAAAGAAATGTCTCAAATTCTGTTTAATCTAGCATTTTCCAAACTTATGTTTACTATGTGCACTGCCAGACCCATATGGAGGTGCTAATTTTAGCTAGAAACAGTTCTTAGTCCACAGCTTATACTTGGGTTAGTTGATAAACAGCGTTTATCTAAAGTTTTTTTGGAGTCTCTTCATTTGTGATAGAGCGTATTGTAAGGATTTTGTTTCCCTACAATCCAGGGCTGCTGGGCATTCATATCCTCTCTTGGGCAAATTGCTTGAGCTCCTTCAATCAGTTTCCACATCTGCAGGGGAAAATGGTGAAGGCCTGCACCAGTCACACCGAAGTTAGTACTATGGAAGTGGCGTCCACTGTTCCTGGCCCGTGAAAGGGCTCAGAGAAGCTGTGGTTGGGACCAGCTGGGACAAGCAGACCCTCGTTTGCAGGGCAGGCCATTCTCCATGGCCTGGACTCAAAGAGCTGGGACTTCTCATAAGGGTGCACTCTCTGTCATTGCTTACTTTATTTTTACTCTCTGTCCATTTTTAAATGATTCTATCAAAAAGTAAAATGGTGGCCTCCAGTCAAATTTGGGATGAGATAGTGGGGGGTGTTTATAGGAGGTTTGAAAGAAAACATCAGACTTTAACCTTGAGTAGCAACTACTGAAGGAAAATGCACAATGTTTTGGTGGAACCCACCGTGAGTTATCCAGGAGGAAGTGACATTTGGTCTTTCACCACAAAGGTTGAGTAGGAATTTCTGGCAGAAAGAGGGAAGAAGCAGGGCATTCCAGGCAAGCAGTTGTACATATTGACTGGAACATGGAGACAGGAAGCAGTGTAGCAGATCCTTGGGGGTTGTGCAGTTGCTCTGGTCTGGCTTGAAGGAGTAGCTATAGGGGATCAAGATGAAAAGGTAGCAGAGGCCAACTGGCTCTCTTGTGAAGGCCATGGAGAACCACCAAGAAGTCTTCCTCAGAAGCCTGACACAGTGGGGCATATGCTTCAGATCCTTCACAGTGTTGGGGGTAGGCCAAAGCCAGTACACTGGGAAGACCCTCTTGTGGGGTAAATGATGAACGGTGAATACGGACTGAAGGAGTGGGGAGGAGAGGGCCGAGGGGAGAGAGGCTGAGGAAGAAGAGCTGGCCACTTAGCTTGGAAGGTCTAGAGAGGAAGTTGTCAGCGAAAGCCTGCAGAATTCTATCTCAGGTGATCAGGTAGTTGGCCGTGTCATTCCCTGAGATGAGGAACTTGACGAGGAGAGTATCATATTTGAGGTGGGAAACACTTTGTGGAATTCTGTACTTTGAGAGAGGCCAAGGAACTTTTGAGGGGTGGGTATGGAGCTTGGGAGGCAGTTCAAGGAGGAGCTGCTCAGCAAGTGGTGGAGTGACCTGGGGGCACTAGTTGTGACCCTGGGCATGAGTGGGGACATCACGGCCCTGGAGAAGGCCGAGAGGGAGCAGGCAGAAAGTCAGGCAGAAAGCCGAGAGTAGGCAGCTCTGGATTTTCATCCCAAGAACTGGGTAGGATTTTAAAAGGCAGAGAAAGGGCATATAGGCAGTTGTTTTCAGGGAAACTGGCCAAGTAAGGTGGAAAAGGAAGGGCGGACACAGATGGGAATGAGGTATTTTGATGGGAGATTGTTCAGTGTTCTTCAGGGATGAGGAGAGAAGCAGGCCATACAACAGACGCAGCGAAGAAGGAAAATGGTAGTAAGTCAGGGTGCGGATGGAAAGAGTTTTTATTTTCTGGTAGTAACTGGAAGAAGAGTTTTCAGGCATTCCCAGCTTCCTGCAGGAGGTAGGAGACAGCTTCGTGACGAGCAGAAAGCTATCACCATGATGGAAATACGTTCAGCACTGGCTTTTGTCTTTTGAACAAATATCTCCAGTAGTGGCAGATATACTTCAAAGGGCGGAAGATTCTGAAAGAGGATGTCAAAGAGGACCGTCAACATTATTTTGAGCCATAGGATCTGTGGATTGCCTGGGAGGCTTTCCATGGTGATGACAGAGGAAAACAGCCCTCATTGGGATGGACATCTGATCTTTTCGTTGATGTTTTGGCCATCATGCAGCAAAGTATTGGTATCAGTGAACAGTGGGAGAACTAAGATGTTACCAGCTGGGGGAACCATCAGTTTCCAAAGCAAATTAACTCCTGTCTGTGGCAACTTGTTAGTTCACGTCAGAAAAGCCATCAAGCCTGGGCATCAGCAGGAGGGAAATCATAACTTCCTCCCCTTCCCTTGAATCTCAGGATGGGGAGGGTGGGTAGTGCAAGCTGGGACAGACTGCCTGGCATCCTAGCTGTGTCCAGGTTCCTTGCACTGTGTAACTTAAGGAAACCATGTCTTTTCTTCCTTTTAGGCCCTGATTAGCTTGCCTCTGTTTTTCTGAGAGCATCTGTTTTTACACGAGATAGTTTCCTGGGAGCGATTTAACTTCCAGCTTATTCCTTCACCCCTTCACCTAGGTTAATTCGGTAGCAACTATAGAACTCCTTTACTGAGCACTGCCCTGTGCCACACATGCTTAGAATCAGGCTTAATCAGTAGTCTTTGGCGTCTCATGCTGATGCTGTGATTGGCTCATGGCATCATCGTGATTGGCTCCTAGAAAACAGGCTCCTAGATAGGACAAGCCCAACTGGAAGTAGCTGAGGCAGGTCTCCTGGTGCCACACTTAGTGAGGGGAGCTTGCAGCTGGTATCTCCCTGCCCCTCCCCTGCAGACTTGGAGGCACCCACACACCTGCAGCTGTCCTTACCCCTGGCCACAGCCAGTGACTGCTGCGAGCCCAAGCGCAGATGACCAAACAGCACCTGAGTGCAGGACAGACAGACCCAGTCCTGCTGCAACTGGGAAGTTGCCTCGTGGCTTAATGCCTCTTTGTTTTCTCACCCAACAAAAGGCTTGGGATCTTAGGACTGAAAGGGACCTTGCAAGTCAGTCATTGAGTCCAGGTTCTCACTTTTTGAGGAAATCAGAATGATTAAGGCTGACTTAGTTATAATTTGCTATTTTTGATATATTTTATTTTTGTTATGAATTCAGTTCAAAGTTACTTTTACATTTTTATAATTATTTTCTTCTTTGATCCTGGGTTCTTTTGCAGTAGTTGGTTTCCAAATGTCTGCATCTTTTCTAGTTATCTTTTTTGTTATTTTTTTCTAACTTTATTAAACTGTAGTCAGGAACATATTCTTTATGATTTTTTATTTTACTAGAGAAATTTTGGATTTACGGAATAATTATGCACAAAATACAGGGTTCCCATACAACACCGTGCTTGATTGGTGTGGAACATTTGTTAAAATTGATGATCGCACATTTTTTATAATTGCAATATTAATTGAAGTTCATTGTGGTAAAGTTCCATGGATTTTTAAAAAAATTTACTCTGTTAAAACATGTACAAGCTAATATTTTTCCTTTTAATCATATTCAGATTTACAATTCAGTCTGTTAATTGTGTTCAAAATGTTGTGCTACCATGATCACCATTCCTTACCAAAACATTTCCATCATTCCAAATAGAAGCCCTATACGTTTAAGCCTTAATGTCCTATGCCCTTTCTCCACCCCATCCCCTGCTAACCAAGATTATGGTTAGCAAAAGATTCGTACTCTGTGATTTACTTATTCTTATTGCTTTGAATCAGTGAGATCATGCAATATTTGTCCTTTTAGGTCTGGCTTATTTCACTCAACCTGATATCTCCCTGGTTTATCCATGTTATCTCATGTATTCCTTTTTTACAGCTGAATAGTATTCCATTGTATGTATATACCACATTTTATTTATTTGTTCATCAATTAATGATGAACAGGGTTGCTTTCCTTAGGTTGCTTCCATTGTTTGGCAATTGCGAATAATGATACTATGGACATTGGTGTGAAAATATTCTTTCAATTCTTTTGTGTATATACCTAGTAGTGGGATTTCTGGGACATATGGTAGTTCTATACTTAGTTTTCTGAGGAAGCACCAAATTGTCTTCCACAGCAGCTACACCATTTTATACTGCCATCAGCAATGAATGAGTGTTCCTATTTCTCCATATCCTTCCAACACTTGTTATTTTCTATTTCTTAAATAGCCTCCATTCTAAAAGGTATGAAATAGTATCTCATGGTTTTGATTTGCAGGTCCATGAAACCTAATGATGTAGAGCATCTTTTCATCTGCCTTCCTGCCAGTTGTATACCTTCTTTGGACAGATGTCTGTTCACGTCTTTTGCCCATATTTTAATTGGACTGTTGGTCTTTCTGTTGTTAAGTTAAAGGATTTCTTTATATATTCTGGAGAGTAATCCTTTATCAGATATGTGGTTTACAAATATTTACTCCCATTGTTTAGGTTGTTTGACTTTCATGATAAAGTCCTTTGAGGAACAAAAGTTTTTAATTTTTATGAGGTCCCATTTATCTGTTTTTTTCTTTTGCTGCTAATGCTTTCACTGTAAAGTCTAACAAATCATTGCCTGATATAAGGTCCCTAAAGATGTGTCCCTATATATTTTTGTAAGAGTTTGATAGTTCTAACTCCTATATTAAGGTCTTTGATCTATTTTGAGTTGATATTTTGGGTATGGTGTGAGGTAGGGTCCTCTTTTTTTTTTTTTTTTTCTAATTGAGGTCTAATTCTCCTAGTACCATTTTTTGAGAACTATGATTTTCCAATGGAGTAGTCTTTGTCACCTTGTCAAAAATCAGTTGACCATAAATGTTGATTTCTGAGGTCTTAGTTCTATTCTATTGGTCTATATGTCTGTCCCTGTGGCAGTACCATGCTGGTTTTTTGTTTGTTTGTTTGTTTTTTATGATTTTACTTTTCTGTTGCATAATATAACATAAAAAAGTAAAGAAATAAAAAAGCAATAGTTTTCAAAGCACTCTTCAACAGGAAGTTACAGGACAGATCCAAGAGTTCGTCATGGGCTGGCACACAATTCTCTGAAATTTTTCCTTCTAGCTGCTCCAAAATATAGGCTATATATATAATATAGGCTTAAATTTTTTTTTTATCATCACAATCAATTTTTTTTCTTTTTTGTGAAAAATAACATATATACAGAAAGCAATAAATTTCAAAGCACAGCACCGCAATTAGTTGTAGAACATATTTCAGAGTTTAACTTGGGTTACAGTTCCACAACTTTAGGTTTTTACTTCTAGCTGGTCTAAGATACTGGAGACTAAAAGAGATGCCAATTTAATGATCCAGCAATCATATTCATTTGTTAAAACCTATCTTCTCTGTATAACTCCACCATCACCTTTGATCTTTCCATCCCTCTCTTTAGAGGTATTTGGGCTATGGCCATTCTAACTTTTTCATGTTGGAGGGGGCTTTGACTAATATGGGGTGGGGAGATGAAACTAGCTGCATGCTATTTTGATTACTATGTCTTTGTAATAAGTTTTAAGATTGGGAAAGAGTCCTCCAACTTCATTCTTTTTCAACATGACTTTAGCTATTTGGGTCCCCAATTCAGTCTTTTCCCACCAAAGCAGTACTAGGGACCCACGAAGGGGGTGCAGACTGGCTCTAAAGTGCCTTGGGGGAGGGTATCAGGAAGGGTGCCAAGAGCTTCTCTGGAGAAATGACTCTTCAAAGTTGAACTTTCCTGACGTGCCCCGCAAATGCAGCCCTTCAGCTAACTGTCCCCCAGAGCCCTGAGGAAGTGTTGTGTCTTTAAATTTCTATCTCCTCTGCCTCCCTGCCCCACCCCACCCCCGCTCCCCCACCCCGTCATGATGGGTGTGGTGGAGAGGGGGTGGGGGTGGGTTGAAACATTGGATGCCCTCAGAGCCTGGCCCCCAGTGATCCATATTTGCTAATCAAAGCTGTTTTTGTGATTAATGATCAGCAATGCCAACCCGTGTTCTTGGGGGAATGGATTTCCACGTTCCTTTCTGTCACTGGCAGTTAACCAGGGACAGGACCCAGTGGTGGCTTGCCTTGAGAGTGAGGGATGGGCACCAATCACTGTCCTGAAGACAGAGCAGTTTTCATCCTTTACCATAATTTATCAGCCTCTTCCTCCAGCTCATCCCTGGATGCTGTACAGTGTTCTTCTGGTCTCTAGAGTTTCCAAATAGTTGTTTCAGGCAGTTTCTGCCTGTTTAATAGCTTTTTTCTTGGAGGGACTGAGTACTCCACCACCTTCCCTGAAAGTCTCTATTTTTTATGATTTTAACATTTTGGAATGTGTTTAGTCTTGCCTTGTAGGCCACCATGTGATTACTTTTGGCAAAATGTTCTGTGTGCACTTGGGGGCACTTCCTCTATGCAGGAATTTAAATATGCCAATGAAGAAAAGTTTGGTAGTTACGTTGTTCAAATCTTTTACTTCCATTCTGGTTTTTGTCTGCCTTTTCTATCTGATTTTTACCTGCTTTTTCTATCATTTGCTGGGAGAATTGTGTTAAAATGTCCCACGGTGATGGCAGATTTATCTCTTTCAGCTCTTTCCATGCTCCCTTTGTAAATTTTGGCAGCATATAATTAGGTACATAACAATTTAGAATTTAAACTCAGAATTTAGTCCTTGTGAGGTGCCATTTTTTATTGTGAATTCTCTCTTTTCCTTTAAGGTTGCTTCTTGTCCTAAGACCTACTTTGTTCTATGTCAATATTACCATATAATTAAAAAATTATTTTAGAATCTTTTTATGTACATTGTACAGAGTTTTCATATATCTATACCTGCTTTTCACTATCATTAACATCTTACATTTAGTGTAGCACATTTGTTACATCTGATGAATCAGTATTGGTACATATGATTAAGTACATTATTTATGTTTCCTTTGTTTTTTTCTAGTGTCATTTTTCCTCTTCCAGGATTCCACTTAGGAAGCCACATTAAATTCACTTATCATGTTTCTTTAGAATCTTCTAGATTCTAAATTTTCTTAGACATTCTTTGTTCTTGATGACCTTGAGAGTTTTGAGGATTACCCATCAGGTATTTTCTAGAATATCCTCCCATTTGGGTTTGTCTGATGTTACCTTTCTGGTTAGACAGAAACTATGAATTCTAGGGCGGAAAACCACGGAGGGGAAAGTGCCATTCTTGTGACATCAAGTCAAGGGTAAATGCTACCAACACAATTTGCCAATACTGATGTTAACCTGGGGTTTATGCCCCAGCTTCTTGAGAGGGCAGTATCCACATAAATTATTTGAAATTCTTTTGCATAGGAAATTTGTCTTTTCTCCACACATGCTTATTTATTCAATCATTTATTTGTATCAGTACAGATCCATGGATATTTATTTTATACATTGGTTTATAATCCAGTACTATGTAATTTCTTTTGTTCAAATTATTCCAGCCTTAGTCCCTGGGAGCTTTTTATGGTTGGCTCCTGTGTCCCTTTGCCGTACCCCTGTTGCTGTTGGGTTTTATGTTTTGCTTTTGTTTTTAGCATGTTCTTACTTTCTGTTACTGCAAGATGCTCCTGGCATATCTCATCCTGCCATGTGCTTCTTGATGCTGAGCTGTCATTGCTTCTAGACCTTTCCTGCTGAGAAAGCCAGGAGACATTTGTGTGTATACTATCTCATGTATTAACACATATCTATAAATATTTCTCTATGTATCTTTCTATATCTATATTAAGCTAAATTTGAGTACATACTGATGTCTCCAACTCCATTATCTCATGGACCATGCAAACCCTCTCTTCTAACTTTCCTGTAACATTCGCTCTAACAGTGAGAAACTTGGCTCCCACCATCTGCCATCCATTTATTTAATTCAATACAAGGATACATGTATAGTGGTTTTGGAAATGCTAACACATGGGAAACAACTTTACAAATTAGAGTACAGTAATTATGTACAGTTCTTTTGCCTATAGTCATAGTCTCCATTCACTGTAGGACTACTTAAGTCAGCCCCTTTTCCCTTTCTCTCTTCAGCAAAATTACTTCATACATTTGTAATATACTTAGATTCCATCATTACAGTCTGCATTCCATCCTACTTTTGCCCGTCTTCCTAAATAAGTTTTTTTATTTGCATGCATTAAGACTCACTCTTTCTGCTGTAAAGTTCTATGTATTTTGACAAATGCATTGTGTCAAGTATCCTTCATTATAGCATCATACAGAAAACACCTTGGGTTTTTTGTATTCAACCCTCTCCCCTTTGCAAACCTCTGTAATCACTGATATGTTTCCTGTCTCTATAGTTTTGCCTTTTTCAAAGTGTCATAGCAATGGACCCATGCAGTGTGTATTTTTTGGACTGGTTTTATTTTGCTTAGCAATATGCATCTCAGATTCACCCATGTCTTTCCATCACTTAATGGCTCTTTTGTATATTTTGAATATAAGTCCTTTCTCAGATATATGATTTGCAAATATTTTATCTTTTCATTTACTTAATAGTGTGCTTCATGGAGCAAAAGTTTAAAATTTTAATAAAGTGTGCATTATCAAATTTTTCCCTTATGAATTGTACTTTTGGATGTATCTTAAAAGTCATTACCAAATCCAAGGTCACATCGATTTTACCCTGTTATTTTCTAGAAGTGTTATACTTCTGCCTTTTACAGATAGTCCATTTTACATATATGATCCTTACATTTGCATATGTGATCCATTTAAAGCTAACCTTTGTGTAAGATGTAAAGCCTGCGTCTAGGTTCATAAATAAATGTCCAGTTGTTTTGGCCTGATTTGTTGAAAAGACTGTCATTTACTCCTTGAACTGTCTTTGTGCCCTTGCCAAAAATCAGTTGATTATATTGGGTGGGTCTATTTCTATGTGCTCTGTTCTGTTCCGTCGACCTGCGTCTCCTATTTGGCACAAATACCACACTCTTATTTACTGTAATTTTACAGTAATTCTTGAAATCAGGTAGTGTAAGTCCAGCATTGTTCTTTTTCACTATTGAGTCGTCTGGGTCCTATTCTGGGTCCTAGTCGTCTATTCTGGGCCCTTTGCCTTCCCATGTAAAAATTTAAAGTCAGTTTGTTGATATCTACAAAATAGCTTGTTTTGATTGGGATTACATTGAATCTATAGATCAATTTGAAAAGTATATTCTCCTTAACAATATTGAGTCTTTCAATCCAAGAACATGAAGTATCTCTCCATTTATATTCATATTCTTGGTATTTTTCATCAGTGTTTTTAGATTCCTGCAAATAGATCCCATACATATTTTGTTAGATTTAAACCTAAACCCTTAATTTCTGGGGGCCCTATTGTAAATGGCATTGTCTTTTTAATTTTGAAGTCCAATTTTTCACTGCTGGTATATAGGAAAGCACTGAATTTTTGTACTTTAACCCTTTCTTTAGTTGCTCATTAGTTCTAGGAGTTGTTGATTCTTTGGGGTTTTCTTTGTAGACAATCATTTCATCTGTTACTAAAGACAGTTTATCTTACTTTCTGATCTGTATATTTTTTATTATTTTATTATGCTAGTTTGGACTTTCAGTATGCTGCCTAATAGGAGTGGCAAAGGGGAACATCCTTGCTTTGTTCCTGATCTTAGTGAGAATGTGTTCAGTCTCTCCTCATTAAGTATGATGTTAGCTGTAGATTTTTCATATATTGCCTGTATTTGGTTCAGAAAGTTCCTTTGTATTCCTAGGTTTTGAAGAATTTTTCTTTTGAATCCTGAATGCATGTTGAATTTTATCAAATGCTTTTTCTGCCTCTGTGGATGGAATAATTTGGTTTTTCTTATTCAATCTGTTCACATAATGAATGACCCTGATTGATTTAGAAAAACTGAACCAGCCTGCATTCGTGGAATGAACGTATTTCCAGGAATGTATTATTTCCTTTATATATTGCTAGTTTCAATGTTCTAATTTTTTATTGAAGATTTTTGTGTCTACGTTCATGAGAGATATTGGTCTGTAGTTTGCTTGTGCTAAGTTTGTCTGATTTTGGTATTACAATAATGCTGTCCTCATAAAGTGAGTTGGGAAGTATTCTTTATACTTTGGTTTTCTGGAAGAGATTGTGGGAGAATTGGGATCTCTCCTTCTTTAAATTTGTGGACATAGAGTTGTTTGGAGTTGTCTCATGTCCACGGGATCAGTAGTGATGACCCTTCCCTCATTTCTTTTCTTTATTTTCTATTTATTTTAATTTTTTATTAGAGAAGTTGGTGGTTTACAGAATAATCATGCATAAGATACAGGATTCCTGTATACCACCCTATTCTCGACACCTTGCATTGGTATTGAACTTTTGTCACATTTGCTAAATGCAGATTTTTAGAATTGTACTATTAATTAAAGTCCATGGTTTAACTTAGGGCTCGCTATTTGTGTAGTGCAGTTCCATAGATTTTTAAAAAAATTTTATTCTGTTACCAGATATATAACCTAATATTTCTCTTTTGAACCACATTCAGATAAAGATTTCAGTTAATTACATTCACAATATTGTGCTATTATCACCATCATACATTAAAAAACATTTCCATGTTCCAAATAGGAACGCTGTAATTTTTTTGTTTGTTTGCTTGGGGGGTGCAGGGTCCGCAAATAGAAGTCTTCTGCATGAAAGGTGGGCATTCTAACCACTGAAGTACTCGAGGAACTCTGTACTTTTTAAGCCTTAAATTCTTATTTCCTATCTTCATCCCATTTCCTGGTTGTAACCTATATTCTAGATTCTGGTTCCATGTGGTTGCTTATTCTAAGTATTTCATATCAGGGAGATCATATATTATTTGTCCTTTTGTGCCTGGCTTATTTCACCCAACCTAATGTCTTCTGGGTTCATTCCAATATTGGTGATTTATGTTCTATTTGTCTCTTTTTTCTGAATTAACCTGACTCAGAGTTTATAATTTTATTTCTCTTTTCAAGTGATTTCCTCTATTGTTTCTCTGTTTTCAACTTTTTGATTCTGTTCTAACTTTGTTATTTCCTTTCTTCTCTTTACTTTAGGCTTGCTCACATTTTTCTAGTTTCCTAAGGTGGAGGCTTGGGATATTCAGTCTAGATGTCTCATCTTTTCTAATATATGCCATTAATGCTATAAATGTTCCTTCCTCAAAACACTCTTTAGTATATATCACAAATGCTGGTAAATTTTACTCTCCTTTGGTTCAAAATGTTTTTATTTTTCTTGAGTTAATGTCTTTAACCAAGAACATTATTTGGAAGTGTATTGTTTAATTTCCAGCTATTGAAGATTTCCAGTTTAATCCATTCTGTTCCGGGAACATATTTTTTATGATATTTAAATTTTTAAAAATTTGTTAAGGTATGCTTTATGGCCCAGAATGTCCTTATCTAGCATTCCATAAAAGTCAGTTAGATGAGGGGGTGCAAGGGTAACTCAGTGGTAGAATTCTTGCCTGCCATGTGGGAGACCTGGGTTCTATTCCCTGTACATGCACTTACTTCCCAATAAACAAACACACAAACAAGCAAAACAAACAAACAAAAATTCAACAAATGGTGCTGCAATAATGGGATACTCTCATGGAAAAATAATGAAATGTGACCCTGCCATATAGCGTACAAAAAAAAAAAGTCAGATCAAGTTGAGTGATAGTGCCATTCAGGTCATCTCAATCTTTATTGATTTTCGTCCTGCTTGAGTTATCATTACTGACAGAGGGTTTTTTAAGTCTTGAAGTGTGAGAGATTTTGTCTATTTCTTCTTTAGTTCAATCAGTTTTTTTTGTTCTCTTGTTAGATGCATCCATGTTTGTAATATGATTATTTCTTCTTGGAGAATTGACACCTATATCATTATGCAATGTCCCTCTTTATCCCTGAAAATTTTCCTTGTTCTTAAATCTGCTTTGTCTGAAATTAATGTTAGCTATTCCAGCTTTGTTTGGATTAGTGTTAGCATGGTATATCTTTCTCCGTACCCTTTCTTTTAACCTATCAGGGTCTTTATAGTAAAAGTGGGCTCTTGTAGACAACATATGCTTAGGACTTATGCTTTTATCCACCCTTTCAATCTCTGTCTTTATTTATCATGTTTAGACTATTCACATATAAAGTGATTCTTGATATCTTTAGATTAATATCCAACCTGTTAGTAACTATTTTTTTTCTTACCAGCAGCTTCATTTTCTCTATTCTTTTGTCTTAATTAAGAATTTTATATGATGCCATTTTATCTGATCTCTTAACGCATCATTTTTGCTTCTTTAAGCACATTTTAAAATATTTGCTCTAGAGGCTAGAATGTATGTTTTCAAGTAATCTAAGTCCAACTTCAAATAACATTATAATGCCACATGTAGTAAAAGCACCTTGTAACAGAATATTCAGTTATTTTACTTTTCAGCTCCATAGTTTCTGTATGATCCCTTTTTGTAATCTCTATCTGTTTACTGTGTTCTCATTTCGTTCATGTGCTGTTTTCCTGATTTCCATTAGCTCATTGTAGATGTTTTCCTTTAACTTTTTGAGTATATTTAAGACTATTGTTTTAAAGTCTTTGCTTAATAAGTCCAATGTCTAGATTTCCTTAGGGATAGCTTCTATTGCTTTATATTGTT
>PVIY010006323.1:0-88421 GCA_004026745.1 Myrmecophaga tridactyla | reverse complement strand
TTTATTCCATCCAGTGTTGTATTGTGAGTCATATTTCTGTTGGCAACCCTGACACCTGTATTGGAGTTGGTTGTCATCTCCTTTGGTCTTTTTGACAGACAAAACCTGTTTTTTTCTATATAGAACTCTGCTTTTAGATATAGGCTTAAAGTTTCATTCATGAAGAGATAATGAGTACTTTCAGGTGTGTGTTATTTACAGTCTCCTGACAAGATGGTACCATCATTCTACCATGCAATTGACTTTTTAGACTGTTGGACAAATGAATTCTTCTCTATCTACTTTCTTCAATTTCTGAAATTCTACTGTTTCAATGTTGATGCATGTTTTACAAACTCATATGAACCAGTCTTTTCTTTTTCTGTTATTAGCAAGTATTTGAGAGTTCATGTTTTTCAGTCTGAATTCCATTATCTATCTCTAGAAAAGCCTCCTGGATTGTTTCCTAGTGTCTATCATTTTTTATATTTTCATGGGATTTTCTTTATCCTTATATGTCACTTATGGATTATTATCCAATTGCCTTTTTTCTTATGCTAATTTGATTATGGCTATCTGAGTTCCCTCAGGTGAGCATGAATAAAAATATGTCAGAGTTATGTGCTAATTATTGTGTTTATCCTGTGTGTAATTTTAACTTCAGAATTCAATATTTGCTTAGGGCTCAGAAATGACAGTATACTTGGATGTAATGTTTATTTAGAACTGTCTTAGGTGTGTCTAAGTATTAACCTATCAAATCTTAAATGAAATATGTAGTTATTTACTGGTGCTTCTTGCTTGTCTCATGCATTCTATCACCCTTTTAGTAAATGGGCAATATGTTGAAGTTTTCTAAATTTACAAAATCTAAGATTGTTTCCTAGTAAGAAGGGATTAATATAGATACCTTGCAGGCATAAAACCAGCCTAACTGAAATAGGCAAGATATATGGTTGAGTAGGGAATATTAATGACTGTTTCTTGGTGTCGAAGCTCAGATCTCTTGACAGAGCACCAGTGAAGTAATCAATTTATTAGATAAGTGATAGATAAATCACCAAATATGCATTGGGTCCAGCTAAGGTTGTGATTAACAATGACATGTTGACACAAGTAGATATGCCAATAAATGTCTTAAGCTCTGCCAAGGGAGGATCTGGGGCATTTTAAAAGTACTATTATTATAGAGATGCATACAGTTCAATCTGAGAGTCCCCTAAATCAAAACTAATTAGAGAAGTCAAAAGTGGTCGAACTGAGGTATGGCACTACTACAGCAAACATATTAGCAAGCTGGAAACAAAATAGAGAGTGGAAATACAAGGTTTTTATTATGACCAAATCATTATGTGCTTTTGTACTTTTATACTATTGCAGTATTATCTCATTAGAGATATTAATGAAAAGTAAATAAAGACTTGAGCAGAAACAAAAAATTAATTAAAGCTGAGTACCAGCAGATTTGAAAAGTGTGGTCATTTAGTGGAAAGAGCCTTTGCTATTAGTAAGGCTTTTGCTCAAATTTTGACTAAAAATAGTTATTTGGCCTCTTGAAACACTTTTAATTAGAATATCAATAATTGCATCAAATTTATAAGAATTTTGTAAGGATAAATGTCTACAATAAATAACTGGAGAATATTAAGTTCTTGATGAGAGAATACTAAATAATAATAAAATGTAATAGCATCATAAATGCTCTATATTATGCCATCATAAGAAATGTTATGACATATTTATCACATTGTCAACATTTATAATTATTAAAATATAACATAAATTGTAATTATCATTTAGTGTTCCTATTAATCTTTTTTTGGATATAAAAATAAATTTGCAAAAAAAGTTTTATCATTCCCTATTTCCATCCAAAAAACATTTGATACAATATTAATGTTATATAAGACTCAGTTAAGAGCTGAGCCTAAACCAGGACATTCCCTGGTAGCTTTTAGTTTAGTTTGTGTCTCTGAAACCTCCTCCTTTATTCTTCTCAGGATGAACAGTTATATCTGAATATATCTGCCTAAGCTAATGGACATGCTGAAGCCCTGAATGTTGATGGTAATTTAAAAAATGAAATAAATCACTATGTTACATGGTATATGTTGTTTACTTAAAAAAGCAGAAAAACTCTAGATGAATATGAAAGTGCATGTTGCATGCTGTTACTTTTACGGGCTGTTTCCCAAGATAGTTCTTTAGAGTTCTCTGCTGTGATTCACTTACCTGTTATGTGATGTGCATGATGAGCGCACTGAATCACCTATGAGTCAGCAGTCTGAGTGTTGCTATTTAAAATACTATAAAACATCCAGCTATCTTAGCAGACATGATGATGTACCAAAGACAGAATACTAACAAAAAGTCAAGAAGTCTCCGTGGCCTTGCAATGCCATCAGCATGCTGCCCAAGAGTACTTGACTCAAAGGTCAAAGACTGGTAGACAAGAACAGAAGTCAGGAGTAGAATGAGGGGAACAGAGTGCTTTGTTTCTTTCTGCATTAACTGAAGTGATAGCACATCCTTAGGTGCTTAGGAAGAAAAACGCTTCTCTAAAAACCCCTAGACATTGAATGGTGACTAATCCTTTTATTATACAAAAAGCAGGGATGTGTCAATGATTGCATCCTTAAAATTATGTTTCACTTTAAACCGTTGTGTTTAACAACTTTAATGAGAAAAAATCTACTTGAAGCCATAACAAAATGGGGATGAAAAGCAATCAGACACCATAATGAAATAGTAACTGATTTTTTAAAATTTATAAGTGAATTTGTCTTTAAAGCAAACTAACAGAACTTAGTTGCCTTTGCATTTGGACATATGTTCTCTCAAAGATATTTAAAAATCCAGATGATGAATATTTGTTACACAGTGCTACCAATTAGTGGCTAGGAACAGAACATATGAACCTTATAATATCAATTTCAAATGGTTCTACTTAACATAGCTTCAACAAATGAATAAGAAAACAGAGCTAATGGTTGTGGAGATAGGTTCATAGTGATATATATGGCAAACTCACCAAATTACACGTTTTAATTGTATGCAGATTATTGTACATATAGCAATTCACTCAAACTAAAAAATTTTATTTGAAAGTGATTACACATTTATCACTTTTCTGAACAGCAAATTAGAATAAACAGTTGCTTCTGTTTTCTTTTAAGGTACATGGGCATGTTAAATAAGAAAAAATCATATATAGTATTGATTGCTTTTTGTTTACAAACACTTTTGGAAAAAAAAAAGTTACCTGCTATTCACTGGAATCATATGGGATAGGAAGGCAGATTTGAAAGATGTAATAAAAACTAAAAATTAGATCACTTAAGTTTGTAAAATCAAATTTTCATGTAATTCACTGAGTCATTATTACATTCCAGAAGCTGAATACTGCCAAAACGCATAATCCACCTCTATAGATTTTTTCTGGTATATATGACATTACTAAATATCCTGCCATAAAAATACATAGAGGGTTTGTAGCATTGCATGGAAAAATGTAGAAAATATATTGTAATTGTATAACAAGAAAAGCACAGCACAGAATGCTAGAGCGCTATATTATATTTAAGAAATACCAAAGACCAAAAGTTTGTCTTCCTCCCATCTTTTCTCTCACCTTTTTCTCCTCCCTCCCCGACTTCCCTTCTTCCTTTCTTTCTTCTTTCTTTTCTCCCTCTCTTTCTATTTTTCTTCCTTTCTTAAAAAAATAAAACATAACTGTTCTGTTGAAGTCCTTTATGTATGTATATTATGTCACCTATTATATTTCTAAATACATGTTTTTTGCTAATACTCACCTTGTACTTTTGCTTTCTTTGTGTACACATTTAGTTTTATTTTAACAAAGCAACTTGTACACTTTTAAAACTAAGCATCATCTTTCCTTTCTAGTGAAATAAAAAGAAAATTTAAACATATCAAAGGAGAAACCATGTTGTCAAAATACCCACTTAGCCCATCCAAACATCTCAACCCACCCCTTTGCTGACCTTCTATAACCCCATTTTTTAATGTTTTTTTTTCTATTTTTAAACAAGAGAAAGTAGACAGATACATGTTGGTAAATGCCAACTGTCCATATTCACATAGAGACAAGGTGTACTCTCTGAGCCCCATATTCAGAGAAAGGAGGAAAAAAGCTAGAATTCTATGCAATATTACACAGGGGCTTAGCAGAAGGTTTTTATTCTCCCACAGAGCACTGTGGTGTGTTGGGTGCATAAAGTTATTTGTTGAGACTGGAAAGGATAAAATGAGTTTGAAACAGAAACAGGTAGAGATTCTTTTCCCACTGTATTCTGTGTAAGCTATTTCCCCCAGAAGAAGTTGAAACCATGGTGAAAAGGAGAGAAAAGAGACTTCAAACACAGGGTGATTGAGCACAAGAGGAAAAGAAAAACAACTGCAGTTGTTCCCAGGAATTGGAGAAAATTAAAAAGGGAAGGTTGAATCCATCACTGTTCTATTAGTCATCCTCTCCTTCATCCTCCTCTCTTTCCTCTCCCTTATCGTCATCTTCAGCTTCTTCCCTTTCATTCTCATCCCCTTCTTCATCAATGTCTTCCAATCTTTCTTCTTCATTATCATCATCATCTTCTTCTTCTTCCCCTTCTTCATTATCCATATCAGGAACCAAAGAGTACTGCAATGGATTTGGCCAAATATCATGTTTGATGACCTCTCCTAACTCATCTGCACCTGCATCAGGATGGTCAGTAAACCAGGTTCTCTGGCTCTTCATGCTGCCTCTTCCTGCTGCCTTTATTCTGTGTTTGACTTGAATGTTTCATCAAATCCTTTCCAGGTTTCCATTCACTTTCAGTCAACTCTGAGGAAGGCTCACCACTCTCATTCAGATGAAATTCTTTGGAAAGAACTTTTTTCATCAAAATAAAAATCTATTCTGTAGCCTGATTTAATATTTTCAAAGTTTGTCACTTCAAGTCTTGTCAAATAATGCAGTGCCTCTTCATGCTTCCACCCAGGCAATGTAGACACTTGTGGATGGTTGACAAATGTTGTTTCTCCAAAATTCAGGATGCAGGAGATCAATTCTGACCTCTTCTAAAAGAATGTTTGGCAGAGTTTATTGTATTTCCATTCTACTTTCAAAATCTCCTCAGTGGCTGGTTCATTAAGTCTGTCTATTTCATTTTGTACTTCATCAATATGTTCAATTGCTTCCTGCTGTTCTTTTTCTCCTTTTGGCAAGTCCAAGAGCAGCCAATGTTTCCTCTGGCCTGGTGGCAGGAAGCAACTTTACCTTCTTCATTTGAGGCAGGAGTGAAGACTGGTGTTTGGGGGCCATGCTTTTAATATTCTAAATTTTCTCAGTAAAGTACCTACATATTTTTTCTTAAATATAGCATGTGATTTATTTTTTCATTATAATTTCTAATCAGTTATCAAGGACATATATAAATGCAATTGGATTTTAACTCTTTTTGAACCCAACATTACTGAAACACCTTTCTCATGCTAGCTATTTTTCTGTGAATTCTTTTTATGAGCTATATTATTATTCAGTTAACCTGAAAAAATTATAACTGTGGCCCATCTTACCAAGTCCTGCACATCTATTCATGTCTTATTGCAATGGCCACAATCTCTATGATAACGTGAAATAGAAACAATTATAATGTATATTACTGTCTTATCCCTGAGTTTAATGTAAGTACTTGCAAAACTGCACCGTTTGATATGATGTTTGGTTAGGTTTTACTTGAAATAAGATTTCCTCCAATGCATACATTGTGAAAATTTGTTTATTGTGAACTAGCATCACACTTTATGAAATAAGTTTCAGCAATTATGAAAATGATCACATATTTATTATCTGTAATATGTATCTCCAGTAATCTCCAGTAATGTACTTTTTACTTAAAAAATCTCTTACTAAATTCTTCATATTTTTCTCATATTCTTGGTTTAAATTCTACTAGTGTGTGTATTAAGCTCCATAGATGCACATAATTTTTTTTTGTATGCTATATGGTGGGTTGCATTTCATTTTTCTTCCATGTGAGTATCCTCTTATTGTAGCACCATTGTTGAATTTTTGTTTGTTTTTCATTTGTTTGTTTTGCTTGTTTGCTTGATTTTTGGGAAATGCATAGACCAGAAATCCAGCTCGGGTCTCCTGCATAACAGGTGAGAATTCTACCACTGAACTAAATTTAATGTGTACGTTTATATATGCTAGTATATATAATACATACATAAAGTATATATATTATATATTATATCATAGTGTAAATATTATATATGTATGTTAATAAAATGTATATTGCCATCAGAATTGGTCCTTGAAACTGGAGTGAACTTGTATCTGTGGCAGGCATGATTGCAGGCTGTGACAAAAGGAAGACAGGCAGGCATGAGAAGTAAAATTTTCTATTTGCTGGATAAAAGCATGAACAGGCATGAAAAGTAGCTGAGCTCCTATGAATGCAAAGGGAATACAACAGTACCAGAAAAGGAAAGGTAACTGAAACCAGAGTGGAAGATAGAGGGGACTGCACAGCCCAGGTGCTTGTCTTCACTCAGTATTATGCATTTATTTTCTTTTCGTGGTTTGATAGCTTATTTAATTTTATCTCTATATCTCAATGTGTTTATCAATTCACCTATTATTGATTGCTTCAACTTTTGGGCATTTATGAATAAAGCTGCCATAAATATTCCTGTGAACTTTTTTATGGGCATAAGTTTTAAACTGAAGTGGGTAAATACCTAGGAGCATGATTTCTGGGTCATATGCTAAGAAATTGTTTAAGTTGACAGAAGCTAGTAAGAAACTACTAAACAATCCTTTAAAGTAGCTTTATTATTTTGCATTCCCACCAGAAATGAGTAAGAGTTATTAATTGTTCTGCACCCTTACCAGCAAATGGTGGTGTCGGGTTTTTGTAGATTAGCTATTTTAATAGGTTTGCAATATAGTGTCTTATCTTGGTTAGCTTTCCTAATTTTAATTTTTTCAGATAAATTGACATCTATTACACAGATTTTCTTTATTAATTATGTGTTTTCAATTTCATTGAATTCTTGCTCTTTCAGTATTCATTTTCCCCTTTTTGCTTTAGGTGTATATTTCTGATTTTACTCTAGATTCCTAACGTGGAGGCTTAGGTTATTAATTTTAAACTCAATGCTATTAATTTCCTTCTAAGCCCTACTTTCATTGCATCCCACAAAACTTGATTTTCAAAATAGTTCAAACTATTTTTTACTTTCCTTCAGACTTCTTTGATCCATGCATTATTTAGAAATGTGCTGTTTAATTTCCAAATATTTTGGAATATTACTGTTATTTTTCTGTCATTGATTTCCAGTTGAATTCCACTGCTGTCTGAAAGAATAAATTGTATGATTTCCAAATTTAAATTTGTTAACTTGTGTTTTGTGGCCCAGAATGTGACTTATCATGAAGAATGTTCCATGTGAAGTTGAGAAAAAGATGTTTATTCTGATATTTTGGAATGATACACCCTCCTGGGTCTGTCAATTGCCAATAGAGGGATGTTGAATTCTCCAGCTGTAACAGTGGATTCATCTCTTTCTTCTTGTAGTCCTAAAAGTTTTGCCTCATGCATTTTGATGTTCTTTTGTTGCATGGGTACATGTAGTGGGTCATATGTCTTTTGGAGAATTAAACCTTTTATTACCATGTAATGCCATCATTTATCCCTGATAATTTTCCTTGTTCTTAAGTCTTATTTGTCTTAAATTATTAAAACCATTCCAGCATTCTCTTGGTTAGTGTTAGCGTGGTATATTTGAATACTTCTTTACTTTTAATCTATCTGTCTCTTTAATTGGATTTCAAGAGTAATTTTTCTGGATACAGAATTCTAGATTGCTACTTTTTTTTTCTTCCTGCCCTTTAAATATTTCACTCCCTCTTCTGTAAGGCATGTTTTTGATGAATAGTCCATTGTAATTTTTATCCTTGTTCTTCCATAGGTAAGGTGCTTAGATCCTCTGATTTCTTTTAAGATCTTTTTATTTGTCTTTGTTTTTCTGCAGTTGATATAATATGCCTAATTTAGATATTTTGATATTGATTTTGCTTGGTGTTCTTTGAGATTCCGGGGTCTATGGTTTGGTGCCTGTAATTAATTTTGGAAAATTAGCAGCCATTCTCACTTCAAACATTCCTTCTGCTTTTTACTCTCTTTCTTCCACATTTGGTATTCCTATATGCACATGTTACAGCATTTGAAATTACAACAGATCTTGGGTATTCTATTCTGCTTATTTCATTCTTTTTATATTTGTATTTTAGTTGGGCTATTTCTACTGACATATTCTCAAGCCCACTGATTCTTTCTTTGGCAATGTGCAATCTATTTATGAACTCATCAAAGGCATTCTTCATTACTGTTACAGTGTTTTGGATTTCTACCATTTTCTTTTGATTCTTTCTTAGAGTTTTCATATGTCTGCTTACTTTACTCTTTTGTGTCACCAGATAAAGCCAGTGGGTTCTTTTGCCCATCAGAATGTGCTGAAATAATCAATTCCTGAGACATTGGGATTTCAAAGAGCAAATGTTTATTACTAAGCACATAGTAGGAGATCAGATGGCATTTTGGTTCCAAAATCTGTCTCCTCAAAGTGCAGTAATTATGATAGTTTTATAGAATTAAAAGATAGGCAGGTTTTAGGTTAATGAGCACAGGGGTCCCAGGTGATGTAATCAGAGGTGATGTGATTATTGTGCATGCACAGATTGATTACGTGCTTAGTCACAGAACGTATGTAAGAAATGGTGGCCTTAATGTGATGATGGGCATGGTTTTTAGTATTATATTGAGGTATAGGTGACATGTAGGTTCAAGTCTTTGCTGCTGCGCATTTCAGGCTGCCCCATTGATCCAGTCTCGGTTATCAAAGTTACTTGGGACTAGAATTTGGGTATTTCTGGGCTGACCCAAGTTCCCTCATTAATAAACAGTAGGGGCTGTCTTTAGTGATTACAATACTCTAAATTTGAAAAACTGGATAAACAGGTACAATGAAGGTTAGTCACAAGTATTTTTACAATCATAGAGGCACAAGATAAAGACTATACAATCATTATCAGAGATCAAGGCAACTGAATTACAGTTTAGAGATTTCAGGTATTTCCCTCTGTTTACTCCAGTAAACCAGAAAGCAACAAGGAATATCTAAATAATGATTCAGTAATCAAAATCATCCCTTCCATCCTAATTTCTCTGTTACACCTTTCTTGCATGTTGCTTACTTTCATCATTTGAGCCCTTAATACATTTATCATTACTATTTTAATTTCTTATCTGATAATTAAAAAACCTATTTTTTAACAAAGTCTGGTTCTGATGCTTGCTTTGTCACTTCAGAAGGTATCTTTTTCTTGCAATTTGGCCTGACTTTTAACTTTTTTTTAAAATTTTTCTCTTGCAATTTGGCATGACTTTTAACTTTTTGTTGAATTACTTCAGTTGCTATTGCTGGCATACCATGCAGTAGCAACTGAAGTAATCAGACTTATAGTGTGAGGTTTTATGTTAGTCTGCCTAGGAGCTGGGCTGTATTTAATGTTTACTTCAGTTTTAGGTGCCACAGGATTTAGTTTTCTCTAGTTTCCTTTTTAGGTAGTTTGCTGTTTCCACCGCTGTTGCCTTCAGATTTCTGTAAGAACTCTTTCTTAGAATCTATGTCTCTGTGTTAAAATCCATAGTAATTATACTAGAAGCCCGATGATGTGGTAAGAAATTGGAGACAGGGGAAGTGTTCTACAATCTTATGATTAAATCAGGTTTTTTTAATATGCCTCAGTCCCTGGGATGTGACTTTCAGAAGTTTATCTTCGCCTTTTGTGCATATGAGTGTGAGACTGGAAAGCTAGAGGGTGATGAGCTGTTTAATTGCCCTAACCTCAGGTCAGATAAGGCTCTAGTAAAATAGTTTCCTTTGAGGTCAGACCTTTGTTACAGAGAAAGCTCTAGTTATATTTCAAATGGTTACCTTGTGCCTTCCTCCTGTCTAAAACATAAAGAGATTTTCTTCTAATCTTTACTTAAGAATTTGGTGGGGTTCCTAGAGGTAAAACATATTTGAATGTGGAGCTCCCCTACACATAAGAGTGGGCCCCAAATGTTTATAAACTCTCAAGCTAGTCCATAGTCAGCCTCCATGTTTTAGTTTGCTAAAGCTGCTAGAATGCAACACACCAGAGGTGGATCAGCTATTAATAAGGGAATCTATTTAGTTCAAAATTTATGAATCTTCAGAGGAAAAGCAGCTAACTTTCATCTGAGTTTCTCTGTTACATGGAAGGTACATGGCAAAATCTGCTGGCCTTCTCTCCTGGCTTCTGTGTTCTAACGGCTTTCCTCAGGGCAATTCTTTTCTGCATCTCCAAAGGTCTGGGCTGAGCTGTGAGTGCTGTTATGAGGTATGCTGAACTGCTGTGCTCTCTTCTGACCTCTCTCTTTTAGATCTCCAGGTAATTAAATTAAACCTCAATTATTGTGTAAGGTACTCTCTTAGTCAACTGCAAATGTAATCAGCCCCTAGATGAATTTCACATACTGATAATTTAAGTCCCCAGGAACAGAACAATGGGGCATCATCACCTGGCCAAGTTGACACCTGAACCGAACTACCGCACTCATTACTGTTACTACAAGTACTGGGTCTAATGGATTTTGCTCCCAGGAAGGTGACCATGGATGTGACTACCTATATTTGTCCACTTCTTTCGTTACTGTGGTGATAGTTTGCCCTCTGACTTGACTTCTTTGATGATTGTAAAACTGTCATTTATTTTCAGTTTCTTTAGCTCTTTACTTGGTGTGAAGTTAGGAATAATTACCTTCAAGCTTTTTAATTATTATATATCAGAGCTGAAACAAAAGTCTATTGTATTACTTAAAAATTTTTTAAATATACTTTGAATATCTTACAATAAATGAGATCATTTTATCCTACTCAAAAGATAAGAGTATTAAAGTTTTTGCAAATTGCTGCAGCAAAACAGGACTTAATGCTTAGTAGGTACTCAATGATTTTATGTTGAACAAGTTAATAAATGACGGGAAACAAATGTAAGGATCTATTAATTAATCAATATTTAGGCCATAGCTGACCACTAAATAGTACTGATGGCTAGTAAATTATTGCAGGAAAATACATTCAGTTCCCAATTTAACCATACTCTTGCAAAAATATCACCTAAATCTTGTTTTAAAGGAACTTATCCCAGCCTTTTTTGCATAATTAATAAATTCAGAAAAGCAGACTCTGCCTTGCATAACTGACAAGAGTATTAGCATATCCAATGAAAATAAAAGTATGGGAATTTATTTTAAATATAACCAGAAAAATATCAGAAATATTCCCTTTATGCTATTAATTATGCCTTCTAGCTTCAAAATAAAATAGTATCTTTATTTTTTAAAAATTCAGTTTCATTTTGGTGGACTTTTAACTAGGACTGTGCAAGGATGGCACTGTTGACCTATTGGATTAAGTATTCACTCATGGAGTCTGAGTGTGTGTTTATTGACAAAGCTATTTATGTGCTTCTTATCTTCGCACAATGTTCAGATTGATATGTTTACATCATCTTAAACTACGTTATGTTCTATTGTAAAGTTATTCAATAATATATTTAATTTCCCCTATTGATACTCATTTATGGTGTTTTCTAATTTTTAAATCAATAATTAACCAAAGAAATATAAATAAATGACTACATCAATTACTATTTCCTTAAAACAAATTTCTGAGAGTGGAATTCTTCAGTTTAGGTGTTTTAAAAGTAATTTCATATATAAAGAGCTATTTAGATACAAAAATGAAAATAATTATATTCAAAAGAGACATGCATGATTGTCTATTTTTCTATGACATACTAATTCAGAGCATTATAGTTTTGAATTCCATTCATCAGTTGTATGAACACTACAGTTTCTTATCATAATTAGTATTTCTTATTCTAATATGGCAGCTCAGCCTAATCTGTTCTGATTGGTCAGTCATTTATTCTGACTACACAGTTTTTAGGCTGAATAGATAGTTAAACATTTTAAATATCCCTCTTGATTACTGGCTTTTGAAGATGAATCTACTTTTCTATTAATGCACTCATAATCTTGCTGATTGATTGATTGATTGATTGCATGCTGTATGGTAGGGGTCACATTTCATTCTTTTTCCCTGTGACTATCCCATTAATGCAACACTATTTGTTGAATTTTGTTTGTTTGCTTGTTTTTTTTTTGTGGGGGGGGAGTGTATAGGCTGGAAATTGAACTTGGCTCTCCTACATGACAGGTGAGAATTCTGCCACTGAACTATATTTGCACCCCATTGTTTTTTTTTTAAGAACTTCTGAGTCTTAATGATATTAAAGTGTTAAATAGTAGACTAGAAAATAGATGTAATTTTGCTTATTTTAATCATTTCTAAAATAAAAAGCAAGAATTAAATATCAGCAATTTTAATCTGTATGTGATGATTGTTTATTTATTTATTTTTACTCTTTTTATCAGGCTACATTTTCTGAAAGTGACTATAGTTACCCAATATTGTTAATATTATTTTTTTAAATATTTTTATTGACAAATTTCACTTGCATACATTACATACATGATGTGCAATCAGTGGCTCATAATATGAGCGCATAGTTGCATATTTATCACCATGATGAGGTTTTAGAACATTTGCATCACTCCAGAAAAAATGAAAATGAAAAGCTCATATACCATACCCCTTACCACTCCCTCTCATTGACCACTAGCATTTCCATCAACTCAAATTATTTTATCCTTTGTCCTCCCATTATATATTTATTTATTTTTATCCATATATATATATATATATTTTTACTCATCTGTCCATACCCTCATAAAAGGAGCATCAGACAAGGTTTTCACAAATGATACATCTTTACACAATTGTCTTCAAGAATCGATGCTACTAGAACACAACTCAACAATTTCAGGTAATTCCCTTCTGCCATTCCAATACACCATAAACTAAAAAGGGATATCTATGTAATGCATAAGAACACATACCAGGATGACCTATTGACACTGTTTGAAATATCTCAGCCACTGAAACTTTATTTTGTCTAATTTCTCTCTTTCCCCTTTCAGTCAAGAAGACTTTCTCAATCCCTTGATGCTAGGTCCCAGCTTATCCCAGGATTTCTTTCTCATGTTCCCAGGGAGATTTATACCCCTGTGAGTCATGTCCAATATTATTTTGCAATTTTAAAATAGTATGTGTTCTTTAATCATTTACATATCTCTCTCAGATTTCATTGTCTTTACACAGCAGTAATGGTACCTAGTTGTGCCACAAATATTAACTTTGCTTCAGACATTTTCTCCACAAAGAAGTAAATGGATTTAGTAGATATATTTAATCAATTTTTAAAAAAGAAGGTAAGTCATTAAAAACATATTTTTTCCTGCAACTTCATAAACAACTAATTCAACATGCATATTTATTTCATGCTTAAAATTATGGATGTTTAAGTCCTCTTTAAAGGGAGACAAATTAAAAAAATAAAAATCCTCAAATAGTGTGCTATGGTCCAAAATAAAATTATTTGCATACTGTTTTACAAATATACACACAAAAAGGAATTTCTCAGTTGTAAAATTTAATGTTTTTCTACCCTATCCAAAAAGTTAAAAAGGGAACATACCATTCAGGACAGGTAGTAACTAAGCCTTTATTTATTCAAGAAAATAAATCACATATCATGTGGCAGTGACAGTCAGTGTTAGAATGGAATTTGGGCTCGTGCAATCCACTGGAAACCTGTCCAAAAGGGATCCAAAATATTATAATCTCTTTTCCATACCACATATCACTCTGCTAACAAATTCCTCTGAGAAATAAAGAACTTAGCTCTATCAAACTGTTTGACATTAAACCTTGAGCTGTCAAATGTTAACAGCTCAAACATTACACGATGTCTTCTTTTATTCCAGATCTTACTTGATTTTACTTTCTATGTGCTAATATCAACTCAAAGTCATAATACCCTATAGAATAATTCCACCAATATTCTTCCATAACATTTTGTGGCCAAGTTTCTATTCTCTAATAGATTCATGTTATTTCTAGGGAATAATGTCTGTTTTTTTATACTGTAGACCTAGATGTATTATTGTACACTAATATGTTTCTAGAGTTTTGAGAGCAACACTTAACTACTTTGTGTTATACCTTACAACAAAACATATTGATTTGAACTAGAGGGCAAACTATCCCTGTTGCATGATGACTGCCAAGATACTCACTCTAATATGATTTTTCTTCCTCTATAAAACTTCCAAAATTTCTCTGACTTCAAATGAATAATAAATGGATCACATTTTTATGCAGAACTTGACATAGTGAAAGATCCTTAGATTACATTTATCTTATTACCTCATTACTTCACAATTTTAAAGTCAACATTATTCCATAACTAAACAAAGGATAAATGTAAAATAATGCCAAATTATTAAAATAGCCTTTGTTTAATTACCTGTCATTATACTGACTTAAAGCTCAGTGCCATTTTATGACAATTTTGAAATGAAACTGTATTCCTCACTACTTGCCTGAAAGCTAATAGTTTCACATTTTAATTTTAATTAAAATTGTTCCATTGAAAATCCTTGTTTCATGATTATTGTGTTTGCATCACTGTTTATTACCAAATATATAGAGGTAAGTAAATCTCAGCCTCTTCTCTCAATAAGATGTAGCCTAGTTCAAGAAGACAAATACGCAGGAAGAAAAACTTCATATAGAATTTGATATTAAAGATGAATTATGCACAAAATAGAATTAGTTCAAAATATTTAATTTGGATTTTTGCTGTTTGTCAACTAAATTTATGCCATTAAAAAACTAATATTGTTTTTAATTGGAAAAGGGTCAGGAAAATGGGGTATTACTTTCTAGTTATAATTCACACCTGGCATAGTACTAGGGATCATGAATTCATATTACTGGAATAGTGCAGTAAATATTAATTCATATAATGCCAATGCTGATTAAAAATCATCATGGATGTTGTAAATATATTAAACCAATGAAGTTTTAAGCCTAAACTTTGCAGATAAAAGCTGCTTCATAGGTGTGGTGACATTCAGTGGATGAAAACAAATGGAAGACTCTTCTATTCTAGCTCAGATAATAAAACAGTTTTGAAAACTAAGACATTTTCTCTAAGAACTAGTTATTTTCTTCTCTAACATTTCCAATTTCCCAGAATGCCAATTTGACTTGAAAGCATTTACCTTCAATTTCAACTATGAAAGATGCTTACCTGATAGAGAAATGATGAAGCGTATTCCTTAACTTTACTTTTCACTGCTCACAGATGTAAGAAATTCTCATAATGAGCAGCTAATGGAGAGGAGTTTGCATGTCTTAGGTGATATAAATGTTCTCCTTATAAAATGACATCATTATTTCCTAAAATACCAAAGGTTACTTTGCCGATTTGTAAAGATTTCCCATGCAAAATATCTGATTGAAACTTGGAATAAGCAATATCACCGTTCTCCACCCTAGAATGAGACAGAGAAATCAACAATAAACTTAGCTAGTCTTTTTCTGAATTTTCCTTTGATAGGATAACATGAAATAAAATTGTAGGAAATACTTAAAAATAACATGCTCCCTAGACATTATTTAATCCACTTAAAACACTCTTTATCTAGCACAAACCAAGTACAGTACTTAATAAATGCCACCATTGTATTTGTTACTATTTTAATAAAATAAAAAAATACATAAGGATAGTACTTTTCTCAAAGATTTTGTAATCTTATTGGAAATAAATCATAAGCAGAAATAACCATAGTGATTTCCTACATTTATATATTCATTTACATGGGGGTGATATGTAAAACTCTGTGTACTGTTTATCATCAAGCGATTTAGTAAACTATTAGAATACTCTCAAGCTCATTTATAAATAGCTACTGCTTTGAGCCCCTCAGTCACCCTGCTTCAGCTTTGGCCCTTCCCTAGAGTTCCCATGATCTACAAATTGAGGGATTAACACTTCACATGACAGAGGTCCTCTAGCTCCGGTAACAAGCCTAGTGGCCATTCCAATTGCTAGATTTCCATTTCATACCAGAAATTGTTAAATATTTTTATTTTTACTGCTGGATTTAAAGGGAAGGGCAAAGTGCAAAGTATATCAGCATTAGAAGGCATGGCTTTGTATCTTTATTCTGCTTTTAAACTGGGTGGAATTAGAACTGTGGTTTCCTCATCTATGACAATGGCCACAATTTCATACATCATTAAAATTGTGCAAGTCACATGTAGATAATTTATTCACATAAAATTATCTGGAAAAATAGACACCAAATAAAAATCCATTCCATATGAAGTTTTAAAATATTTTTTCTCATATTCATTTTACATTCTTCAATTTATATGAAACACTTTCCAGCCTCCCAGATGAGTCATCTTAAGCAGTTTCCAAGAAATGATCATTTGTTCACCAAATATTAGCAGTGCCTAGGCACTTACCAAGAGATAAGGATGCAGTGTGTAACAATATAAAAATGATTTTTTTCATTCTCATATTGTCACACTAGTACTCACAGATCTTGTCTGCACTTCAGTTTAAAGTCTATCAAGCTAATGAATTGTGTTATACAAATTCCAAGTAATTAATAAATTGCTGATTTATTAAAAGGGAAAGGAGAAAATCAGTGCAATTTTGATTGATCAAGACCTAACTCTAAGAAGACACATAACTTCAGAAATATTTAATAAAGTGAGTATTTCTCCTCACTGCAGAAAGAAGTGTTCAGAAGGGGAATGGCACAATAAAATTTTGTCCAAATCCTACTTGAATGAGAGAGAAGGATCTCTTCCATGGTAAACAGGGACCATTTCTTAAGGACAACTTTCTCTGACTAATTACAGAATAATTTTTAGAAATCTTGCCTTTTATGATCATGAACCCAAACAGAGCTTATGTCTGTTAACTCTAAACTTCTGACATGCTTAGTCAACAAATGTCACCGAGTTGGCCATTGACATGATTCTACTGCCCTTTAATCAAGTCGCCTCCTCTGATCAAATCCAATCATATTTTAAGTGTACCTGTTGATCTCTTCCCTGGTCATGCTCCATCAGCACAGCCCAGTAGTTGGTCTTCTTTCCATATCAAAACATAATAACCCAGAGTAAAAATGGATCTGCCATGAAACTAAGTGCCCAATTCCAGGAAGGTTTCTGCTGCTATTGGATTTGTAAAAATCATTGGTCACAGAGGCAAAAAGAAACAAAATTCCTATAGGTGCTTCAAAATGTACTGTATGAACTTTATTAAGGATGATGACCTATTTTAGTCGCTAAATTAGTGGTATTAGAGGGCATCCATGGGCTTCTATGGGGAGCAGTTTTGCAGTTTTTTTGTTTTTATTTGGAGCTAAGGGATGATGTTATTGTGATTTTCATGTTTTTTTTATTTTGCATTTTCATCATCATGTAATTTTAGAATAAATCTTCCCATTATAGCATGGTATTCTATACATACACATTTTGTGTACATAATATCAATGTAGTTTTGTCTCTCTGTATATATGTATATATATATATGTATGTGTGTGAGTATGTGTATTTGCCTATGCAAAGGTGGACAATAAGTGTCTATGGTTATATTTGGGACATATTATTTTTTATTTTCTATAAATTTTACAACCTTTGAAATATTTATAAACTCCAGAAAGTGCCAATAAACTATGAAAAGTGCATACTTTGTCTTATATAGGAGAGAACAAATATACAAAAAATTTCAAAGTGTATCTTATTTCCAATTATTTCTGCTATATTGACAGATAACAAATTTTTATTGCACTAAGGACTAAGGACCTAAGGATGAATGTGATTTATATCTATTACCAGTGGAATATTGAAGAAAGTCATAAACAGATTTACCAAGCAGATTTACCAAAATTGATTATTTCTGGAGCAATAAAAATACCTAAAAACTATCAAGAGGATAGATTCCAAAAGAAATGCTCTTTAAATCAAAAAAGCTCAAGTTGTCAAATGTTTCTTTTTCTACATGAGATTAATGGCCTCTAGTTTTCAAAAATGAATGTTTCTCGAAGAAAGAAATATGGTTTTAGAGAACCCACCTACTTATATAAATCTTAATCCAGTCAAGAGTCAGATAAAGATATCCACAAGTTAAAGACTAGCAGAATACCTGGAAAGATATAACACATTCTGCAATGAGTATACACATTGAATAAGATTTCTTTCAATTAAGAAATTCTGATAAAGTTTGGGGTTAAATGTTACTAACACATTTGAGTTCATTTGTATTTTGAAATCACAATAAAAATCTGCTTAAAATTGATATTTCATAAATATTAGTAACTTTTATTTGGTGCTGTCTTAAAAACTAAGTTATAGTAGTTATCTTATTTACTTTTAATATGCTGAAAATTAACATTTACTTTTTTTATTGGGAGGGGTTGCATTGTTCAGGAATCGAACCTGGGTCTCCTGAAAGGAAGGTGGGTATTCTAACCACTAAACTACCCCAACATTTACTTTTAACACTTAATTAATTATTAGAAAACAGTCAACAACATTTCCTATTGATACAGGTTTATAATATAGCAGCCTGTAGTTTTAACAATGGATGATTGTCAGAGGGTCTTTGAATTCCCTTATGCTGTGTGCAAATTGGAATATGTGAAATTTGGGGCTGGGGAAAGGTTCAGAGCTTTCTCTCAAGAAATGTGTGTTTGGTTCTGTGACATTAAAATAGGTTAATACACAATAATATAGGCTTGTGTTCAAAGTCATCATTTCCCAACATGTGTTCTACTGAATACTAGTCTGTTGTTTGTGTTTCCATTCCACTCCTAAAAATATGAGAAAAAAGAATATCTCCATGTAAATGTGAGACTCTATCTATACTATACTTTTCTCTTAAGATTTGCTTTCGCAGTGATTTCCAAGTTTGTTTTTCATCCTTTTTCCTCGAGTCTCCCTTGAAACCACTGTTTTAAAATATAAAGTTTCCAGAATTATTTAGTAGGACAACTAAAGATGTGATTGTGGAAAGATCTTTTTGGGTCAGATTCTGAAATGCTTGAATGACAAGGTAAAGGGTTTGAATTTGATGACATAGGACAATGGGGAGCAATTTAAGAGGGAAGTGAGAAAAGTGATGTTTTAAGAAGATGAATCCAGCATGAATGTTCAGAGTATACTGTTAGGGAAAAAATTTGCTCTAGGGAGATCATAAACCCTCTGTTTTTATGAATTTGACCAAATCTTGATTTTAAAACAAATGTCTGAAATATTATTTCTTGATTGGTAAGATTTGAATGGGTTCAACCTTTTGCATATTACTCTTCCAAAGTTCCCCTTCTCCTTCATTCACTTGTATTTCAGTCACACATTCAAACCCACAACTTTGGCTGCCTTAATCACAATTTATCTCATCCTGCAAATGAAATGCCTGTAACTGAATTTCATTTCTAGCCTACAGTTTCCCAATTTTGAAATAATTCCCTCCTGTTATTGACTTTCAGAGTGGACAGAAGAATTTATTAGGATCAATTTTATCTATTGCTTTCAGAACACTGTATCTTCCATAAGGTCATGAAAGGTTAATGCTCCTTTATTAAAATGAATAAGTCCAATTTCTTCAAAATTTCTCACCAATTACATCATTGATTCTGATGTACAGTGCGCTGTGCTCCCTCAAGGGTAATTATGCCTTTAAATGGCTGTATGAACCCCAGTTTTTTACAACATGTTACAGCTATGTCCAGATTAACACACAGATTGCTCTGCTTTAAACGGAATTACTCTAAAATATAGTATCTGATATCTTTTTAACCATATATTAGGTATTAGGTACATAGGAACTATAATGACTATAAAATCATTTTGTTCAGTTGGGATATTAGCTTAACTCCCATTTAGCTGAAATTAGCGGATTTATTCCTCTGTTCTGTGTGAATCATAATCATCCTTCCCTGAAGAGAGCACTGCTTAGCTTCTTTGTTGACGGGCTTTGTTGTTTCACTTTCATTTACTCAAGATGCAGTTATTTATAAACTCACAGTGGAACATTTTAATTATAAATAGTAGTTTAAATGTAAAACATGAAATGTGATCATAAACTATCATTCATTCTATGAAAATATTTCTAATTTAAATACGGACACTTTGGAGGATTTACTGAACCAGTCCTAGGTGAATGTCCTTAGAGAGATCTGTCCCAGTTATTTTGCAAATTCAGGCACTCATTTCTAGCAGTAACATAGCACAGGAACCACACAACCCATGCCAAATGAATTTTGTCACCATCCCTCTTGCTACCCCTTCCACTCTGCTTTCAATAATATTGGAATTATGTAAGATTGATGGTCAAAAGTTACAGTGATGAGAAGAGGGATTTAAAAATGAAGTCCTAAACTTTTACTTTAACTGCTCCATATTTCTATTGAGGACCATTCATATTTTGCTAGAGACACAATTTAAAATTCCTTTGGGAATTTTGTTGACATCGTCACAGCAATTTCATTTTAGAAATCATATAGATTATGATATTCTCATGCTTAAGGGTATAAAGCAACAATGAACCGTTTTTCTCAGATTTTGTAGCAAATAAGTACAGCACATAAGTATAGCATAACAGTTGTTTAAGTTCACATAACTTCGCTTGTCCTTTTTAAGAAAATGTAACTGGCTTTACAAGAAATCTTTAAGAAATTCTTTGAAACCAAAGGCCAGATAGAGCCATAAGTGGCTCCAGTATCTATTTCATGCTCAAGGAACAGTTTAGCATATGCCTTCAGATATACTTATGCTATTACAATGAAAGTGTATAAAATAACAGATGCAAAACATATTTTATTTGCTATTTTATTTAAACTGTTTTTACCTCCTTTATATACCTTAGTCATTGAGTCCAAAGAGAGCAAGACAAAGAGCAAAAACCATGGCGATATGCTAATTATTTTCAAACCAAAATAAAATCTGGCATTTAAATTTAATCACTGAATTGAATAACTTATTGAAAAACAGTGACTAAATAAGTAATGTATTTTACTGCATTTTACCATCTTAAGTTTTCAAGCTCTAAAAGAAGTCGAAGGAAGAAAGAAAAGGAAGAGGGAGAAATTGGGAAGTGAGTGTAGAACACTAAGTATAGAATTGAAACTAAAAGTTAAGAATTATGGCCAGACATCACAAGGGTGGCATGGTTGTGACATCACCAAAAAGCAGAGATTTCACGGTCATGATAAATGGACCTCACCTCCTTTCCTGCTGTAATTTCTATTTCTTTAAGTGAAGGCAAATTTTCTCATTCCCCAATTTAATATAACTTAAAAAAAGAGAAGTGCAATATTTTACTAAAAATATAAACCCAAAGTGCATTGTGAAAAGATTTGTGAATATTAGAACTAGGATAACTGAGGGAAAGGACTCATTTAAAAAAGTATTATGTGCTAACATTTTCACAAAAATTCAACTATGCAATGTCACAGTTTTCTGTAAGTACCAGCCCTGAACCCTCAGGTTTTATTTAGTACCCTCTGCTTCTATATAGGAATATGAACTTTTTCTTTTAATAATTTATATTAAAATGATAATATATCCCTCTCTCTACATATCCCCTTTCCCTATAAAAGAATAAATAAAATATAAGGTCTGGGCATACCTAGAAGTCAAGAAACATACAGACGGCATTCAAGTTCCTATATAATTTAACTACAAATGTGTTTTCCATTTCCTGTTAAGAGTATGCTTTTGCTGATATTTACTGGGAAGGGATGAGGACCACTATTATGTCCGTTCAGAACCTTGTTCAGATTACTGTGCTGTGCCTACTTTTATCATGGACAGTTGTTCATATTTTGCTAATTATCATCTAAATTCTTGGACAATCTCTGAGACAACTTGCAGGATCTAATCATAGAAATAAGAAACATGTTAAAAGAGAAATAAATGTCAAATCCCTAACCCAGCACTAGGCACATAGTAAGTGACTATTACCTCTAATCTTGCTCCTTGTTCCCCACACTCCGTAAGTCTACTTTTCAATGCAAGAACATTTCCACCTAATTAATGTTGTGAAACTTTCTACACATCTTTCAATAAATGTCACCCTCTATCAGATAGGTTGGTTTTACTTAAACTGGTCTACTTCGTCCAACAGATGTTTCCTTAAATACGAGATTCTCATAAGTTAAATCTTAATGGGTCTCCAGAGGAGAGAACTTGATGGCATTTGGCATTTATATAAGCTTGCTAAAGCTGCTGGAATGCAATATACCAGAAATGGAACAGCTTTTATAAAGAGAATTTATTAAGTTACAACTTTACAGTTCTAAAGTCATGAAAATGTCTAAATAAAGGCACTAACAGGAGGTTATCATCATTCAAGAAAAGCTGATGCCATCTGGAACACCTCTCATCTGGGAAGGCACATGGCTGATATCGTTTGGTCTCTTGCTCCTGGGCTCCATCGCTTTCAGCCTCCGTTTCCTGTAGGGATTCTTCACTTGGCTTCTCCAGGGCTGAGTTTCATGTTGGCTTCCATTGATTCTCTTCAGGTTCTGGCTTACTTATCATCTCATGGAAAGGCACATGACAACATCTGCTGGGCTCTGCCCACATCTAGGCATCTGCTTTCTCTGTCAGAACTCCAAGCATCTCCAAACATCTGTACCTCTGTCTTCTCTGAAGCAACTGTTATCCAAATGTTCGCATCTGAGTTTTCTTTAAAATCTTTCACCTTTAAAAGGACTCTAGAAAACTAATCAAGACCCACCCTTGAATGGGTTGAGTCATACCTCCATGGAAACAATCCAGTCAGTTTCTCACTCTAAACAATAGGTCTGACCAGTTTGAAACAAGACTGGATCAGGATTAAAACATGACTTTTCTGGGGTACATAATAGTTTCAAACTGGCACAGTATCAGCGTCCAGATGATTAATGATGAGGATGACAGAGTGTTGAGGAGTGTCAGTAAAAGTAAATATGAGGGTGGGCCACAGTGACTCAGTGGCAGAGTTTTCACCTGCCATGCCAGAGACCTGGGTTTGATTCCTGGTGCCTGCCCATGCCAAATGATAAAAAAAAAAAAAGTAAATAGGGGCAGTTGAAATTCACAACTGTGATTGTCAATTTTTTTCCCACTCAGTTCTATCAGAATTTTAGTCATATATTTTGAAGCTGTTTTATTATGTGTTTTAGCTAGTATTTTCATATGCTCTTAAATAAGTGGCCCCTTTATTATTGTACCTGTGATTATTAGTTATTAGATTTCAACAGTTGAAGCCTACATAGATATTAATATAGCCATCCAAACCTACTTTTGCTTATTGATTTTATGGTACATCTTTTTACATTCTTTAACTTCTAACCTTTCAATATCTTTATAATTAAAGTGTATTTCTTGTAGAGAGCATATATCTTGTATTGCTTTTTGATCCAATTTTAGAATCTCTGATTTTTAATTAGAATGTTTAGATGACTTACATTTAGTGTAATTGACAGCAGAATTGAAATTAAAATATACCATATCACTATTGCTTTCTAGTGTCCCATCTGTCTTCTCTGCCTGTATCTCAAATTTTGCTGCCTTCCTTGAATTAATTGTGTTTTCATTATTTGATTTGTCTATATTTTTGGTTTTTAGATAAATCTCTTAATTTTTGGTATTTGCTTTAATGTTTACAATAAACACCATGAACTCATCACTGCCTGCATTCTAATAGCAGTATACCACTTCTTATACACTGTGAGTGCTTTACCACAGTGTAACTTCTGTTCCCACCTCTCATAATGAGATTGTATTGGTATGATACATTTTTATTTATTTGTTATACATACCACAGTAGATTATCATCATTGATATATGCAGTAAATTATGCCTTTTTCTTTTCAATTATCTTTGAAACATATTTAAAATGATAAAAAGTCTTTTATAATTACCCATGTATTATAATTTTCTGCCATTCTTCACTTTTCCTGAAAAGATAGCCATATAGTATAACATTTCTTTTGCCTCAGAACTTCCTTTACATTTCTTGAAGGGCAGGTCTTCTGGTGATAAGTTATTTTAACTTTTAGTTGCCTGAAATTACTTATTTTTGAAAGATTCTTTCATTTGTGTATAAAATTCTGGATTGATAATATATCTTTAGATGCTCTAAGGATCTTGGTTCATTGCCTCCTGATTTACATAGATTATACTGAGAAATACTATCATTCTTATCTATGCTCTTGAGTATTTAATGTCTTTTTAATTCTAGCTGCTTCAAAGGTTTTCTTTTTATTGTAGCCCTTTTTTGCCCTTTTGATTATGATGTGTCTTATGTGGTTTTCCTTTTTCTTTTATTTATTTTTTTGCTTTTGGTTTGCATTTGTCAACCTTGTTTGACATTTGTTTTTATTTTTCATTAAATTTGGAAAGAAATTTCTTCAAATTTTTATTTTTTATTTTTGCATGGGCAGGCACCAGGAATCAAACCCGGGTCTTCAGCATGGCAGGTGAGAACTCTGCCTGCTGAGCCACTGTGGCCTCCCCTGAATATTTTTTTTTACCTCTTCTTATCTCCCCTTTCTTTCGGGGCTTGTAATTGCACTAATATTTTCCCACAGGTCATTATATTTGTTCTGGTTTGAAACTGTTATGTTCTCCAGAAGAGCCTTGTTATTTTAATCCTAATCCAATCTTTGGGGTCAGACACATTGTAGAGTTGGAACTTTTGATTAGGTTATTTCTATGGAGATGTGACCCACCCGATTGTGGGTGTTACTTTTTGATTAGATGGAGGTTTGACCCCTTACATTCAAGGTGGCTCTTAATTTGCTTACTGGAGTCTTTAAAAGAGCTGACCCAGAGAGCACACACAGATATTTGGAGATGCAGACAATGCCAGAAACCCCAGGAGATGCGGAAGCTGAGAAAGCCATTAGAAACCGGAAACCTTGAGGGAAGAACAACAGAGGTTACTACCTGCCTTCCCATGTGACAGACAACCCCCAGACAGAGAAAATAGGCTTTTCTTCTAAAAAGGTATAATCTTGTCGGGTGCCTTAATTTGGACATTTTCACTGCCTTAAATTTGAAGCTTGTAACTTAATATATGCCCCTTATAAAAACCATTTCATTTCTAGCATATTGCATAGAAAACTGAAATAATGTTCTTGGCTTTTTTCCAATTTTTTTCAGTCCTTTTTCTGATTCATTTTGCATACATGTAGCTATTTCTTCAAGGTCTTTGATACATTTTTCTGCAATGTCTAATCTATTAACCTCAAAGGTATATTTTTTATTTTAACTATTGTAGAAGTATCATTCATATTTTTTAATGACTTACATTTCTCTACTCTTCAAAAGAAAATATATTTCCTTTGGCATATATTTATATTAGCTATGTTTTCCTGCTAATTCAATTTTCTCTGTCATTTCTTGGTCTCTGTCTATTGTTTAATATATCTCCTCGGTATGGATCACATTTTCCCACCTCTTCACTCTTAATTCACATTATTGTGTGATGAATTCCACTGTATTTTTTAAAAAGTTTTTTATTATTTTGCTGACATTAATTTAAGTTACTTGAAAATTATATCATTCAAGGTTCTTTTTTCCTTTAAGGTCTTTTACTCAGTTTAGAGTAAGCTTACTTCAAAGTCAATTGTAAATACTATATATGAGATCTGTCCTAAATTTCCTACTACAAAATATAATTTCTCTTGCTTTGAGTTCCTGATGCATTTCACATTCAGAAAGTTTAAAAAAATGAAAGCATTATATTGATAATTTTTTTACAAAGAAGAAAACAAGTTGAAAAACTGAGGTAAAGTGGAGAAGATGGAACTACATTTATCCAATCTACTTCCTTATTTAAATTCTATCCAATTTTGGTAATTTTCTTTAGTATTTTTCAATTTTCTTTTGAAATTAACTCAGTTACAGGATAGATTCAAAAACAATACATAGAATTTGAACATATCCACATACCAGATTTATCAATTATTAACATTTTGCTGGATTTGTTGCATCATTTTATAGCTATCTAATCTATCACCTTTCTAATTTAGCATCTATCTGTCTGTTTTTAAGCATTTGAGATTAGGTTGCACGTATCATGCTCCTCTAATACTTAACACTTCTATGTACCTTTCCTATGAACAAGGATACTCCTGTAACCACCTGAAATATCAGCTATCAAGTTCAAGAAATTTAACATTAATATAAAGCATATAGCCCATATTCCGTTTTTTCAGTTATCCCAATAATGCCCTATTGAACATTTTCTTCTCCACTATAAATTTCAGTCCAGGATCATGTATTAGGTTTAGTTATCATGGTCCTTTGTTCTTTCTTTCCGTTTCTTTTTTTAATTATGGCAACATATATACAACATAAAATTTCTCATTTCACCTATTTCAAAGCATATGATTTTGTGGCATTAATTACAAGTTCAGTGTTGTGATATCATCTTTGGTGGTTTTGATTCTGCTTATATTTTAGTTATTTGCATTCTCTTCTCTTTACTCCTTGTTTCTATATCTCACCATCCCATACAACCATATACATAAGCAATTATAGTTTTTCAAGTTCTTGGAAGTTAGAGATTATAGAACAGTTTGAACTATATCTTCAGTGTCATCGGCAACAGACCCTTACCATCAGGGGCCATTCCTACCAGGAGTCATTAAATGCAAATTGACGTAAGAAGCTGGAGAAACTTTAACAGTTATAATTTTTATGAAAAGTTACTGTCAAAATTGTATGAATTTTATTCCCATCTTCTACTGAATTGAATTGAAAAATAAATATTTATTGCACATAATATACAGGTAAACACACATACATACATCTTTTTATTAAAAAGTAAGCCTAGCTTCTCACTTTCTGCCATGACCTGTTTAATTAGGATGTTTTCTTATCATGATGAATTATATAACTTTTATGACTTTAACTCTTCAATATCTTTGACTTTGTATCTTGCATACAGTTGATCTTATTCCCATAATTTATTAATCATTCAGTTATTTTTGCAAGTGAATTTTATCTAATATTTCAATTAAATTCCTGAAGTTACAGATGGAAGATGAAAATTGGAGAATCAGCTAGCCTCTCAAGAATCCAATTGCTCTTTTCAGTAAAGTGAATATTTTTTATAAGATTATATTCAATGAGTCATAGAATGTTTCTCTCCTTAGGGAAGTAGAATTGTCTCTAATTTGTGGCTATCAAAGAGTCAAGTGAGCATCACTTCAGATCTATAGTTATGTTTTTGTTTCATTTCACAGTTACCTATCATTAAGCATGGTTCCTTCTGATGCAGAAGTACCTAAGTGAATCCATCCTACTGCTTACCAACAGAGCTTGCCCTCATATGGATCTGGTGAGTGGGGAGAACTGCAATTCTGTGTTTTTTCACAATAGTATCTTTCAGTGGATTAACCAAATTCTATGTGTCCCTCTGAAGGAAGATTTTTCTGCACAGTCTCACTATCCTATGTATATTGACAGCTAGATTTTATATTGAAATTCCTCATTCTTCTTTGCCTCCTCTGAAATATCCCACTCCCCAATAACAACCTTTTTCTTGTTCTGTTTTGCATATGGCTGGGAAGAAAGAGAAGTGGAGAATGAGGCTATGACCTGAGAGACAAGTTAATATGAAGGTTCTTCTAAATCTACATATTTTCCCTCAAGTTACTCAACTAGGTCTTCACTTGAAGCCTTCCATTTTCTTCATTGGGCTGCCAGGCATTTAGGCAAGGTATCTAAAAGGCATCTTTTTACTAACAAACAAATTGATACAAAATTGCCTCGAATTGCATGTGAACCCCCAATCCACAGAAGTGAGAAGGTCAAAGAGGAGGAAAAAGAAAAATAGACTGAAGAGGCCAATTAGTACCCCAGAAACCTGAACGTCCCTTCAGTTCATTTTGATCCATATCCTCACCCTTCATTTACTGCTGCTGAGGCAGCTTCCAGTATTACTGGACAGGTGGTTCATGTCGTCTGTGTCTTTCTATAAATGGGCAAAAATCATTTTCAGCTTCCCAAAAGAGCATTATCACCCCTCCCAAACCACAGTTCACAGACTATTAATATGAGAAAAAGGAATAAAGTGACCAGATGAAAGGGTAGGAATTACAGAAAGAGAATAGGCATAGAATTCTGAGGTTTAGTGGCATCAATCTGTAGTACCATTGGCCATGGCTAGCCTTCTTCCTCTCATTTTTCAGTTGTATTACCATTTTCAATATGTTGAGACTTGATGGCCTGATATGGGATTATAGTCAATGAATTAAAATAGTTTCCTTAAGGAAATACCTGTGTTAAATGGAAATGATGTCTGGATAAAAGTCTATACATGTCTTTCACTCTCCCACTACAGATGTTAACTTATGACCACTATTGTAGAAATATTTCCAACTATTATAGGTAATAAATGAATTGTTTTCTCAGCTTAGGAAACAGACCTGTGATTGTTTATGGTTTACAGTTACTGTTATGGTTGACTGGACAGGAATAAACTCAGCTGGAGATCAGGATTGAGAATTGAGTTTAATATCCCACATTAATGAAAAGTTTGGGAATTGGATGAGTCATTTTTTGCATATTATGTTATTTGAAAATGAGAGAAAAATGTTTGAAGGGAAAAGGATACATTAGATCTTCATAGAGAAGTAAGTGGGATTCTGATGACTTTTCATATTTTCTTGTGACTGAAACCCAGGTGTAGTCTTCCTTTCCTGTGTTTAAAACTTACAAATACATTTAGCAATCACTTTCTGGTACCCACCTTATATATTTTTTTTAAATTTCAAGTCAGTTTTTTTTTCATACCATACAAAATATCCCCATAGTGCAACATTCATCTGGCCTGTCCATTCATGGTAGAAGAGATGTAGCTGCAAAGATAAACCATTATATTTATATAGCTATTTTTCATTTTCTGAACAGGTTTGTATCTGATCTAAAATAGAGTAAATTTAGGGTCATACTTACTGATTCTGGAGCAAAGCTCCCTGGATTTTTGCATAGTTTCTGCCATTCAATATCTGTGTGTGGCTTTGGAAAATTACTTAATCTTTCTGTATAGTTAAGAATGAAATGGGAAAATAGCCATGCTTTCCTCATATGGTTGCTATGAATATTAAATGTGTTAATAGTAAGTACATGTAAAATAATAAATCTTAGCTACTATTATTTTTATTTGAGTAAAATCAAGAGAAAAAGCCAGGTGGCGGGTAAGATTGCACAATTTCTATGGAGGATACACAGATACAAACCCTGGTACGGGCCCCATTATACACTGCAATTGAGTACTTTCAGGTACTCATACATCTCATGTTCGTACACATTTTTATTAATGAATTTAAATTATTATTCTGAGGATTCTATATTATGGTCATCATATAAAATATTGTCTTGATTTTGTTGACTTCAGATGCTTCAGGTTTTCACAATGCCTGTGATATCCTTATCTAATGACCAATACAGGTGATAATTTATTAATTATTTATCTGAAAATGTTGACTTGTTTCAACCAAAAGTGATTCTGTGTTGAATGAAAAGTTCGATTTTCTGGGAAGTACACTGAGAAAATCACTTTACTGACAGTGCAACTATTCATGTATGGCACTGAGATTAAAAGTTAGATATGTTATCACTTGTCACTTTTGTCAGCTCCAATTCCTCACCTCTTCACCTCATGGGCTACAACATGACATTGTTGATAAATAGTTTCCCCATTTCTGAAGGTTTTATATTGGGATGGCATGTCGGGTTCAGTCCTTTCAGAAAGTTAATACTTTGAAGTGAGGCTTCTTAGATGCTCTCTCTGTGTCACTTTTGCCTGTATCACTTTCGAAAGCCTCTCTTCAGCTCATCATCAGCTAGTCCTCTCTATATGCCCTCTTGTAAATGGAAGTTTACTGCTGTCTCTTTACAGTGTTAAGCAAAATTGTTTTCTTTTTCTAAATCATATTTTCAATGGCAATGACTTCATCATCTTGTCATTTTATATTACATCCTAAAAGAAGTACAGTTTGCTGAAAATATCTGCAAGCACCTACGTAGATATCTGTAATATGTTCAGAAAAATTTGCAGCAGCTCCCAATTCTTTTTTTTTTTAACTTTTAGACTGCTCTCATCATAGAGGTCATATTTCAAATTTGGATCTATTGATTACACATATGTTACACTCAGTTATCAATCCATACCTTTTGGATGTTTAATTTTCAAGAAAGAAAGATATATATATATATAGAGAGAGAAAGATAGATAGGTAAGGAGAGAGAGAGAGAGAGGGATGGAGGGAGGGAGGAAAAAAGAAAGAAGGAAGGAAGGAAGAAAATTTCCCCCCAAACAAGACAACACAATAGCAAGTGACCAGAACATATGACATTCTGAGCTGGTTCTTTTCACTGGATTTATTTAGCTGAAAGAAAGGGTCTTGATGATGAGACTATTAGTATTTTCTTTACTAATTTTTATTTTGATAGCGGCATTACTCTAGTTGCCAAGGGGAGATACACAGGTGAATGCTTTTATGGCCAGACTATTTTCCAGTTCTCCCATTCAAACAGCATTTGCATGACTTAGCATGTTCCTACTTTTCAGAACAGATGGGAAATATTTGCATAGCTCTATATTCAGGATCAGGTTAGAGTAGCTACTAATATAAAACTTTTATTTCTCAGTTCACATAATTGGGCAACAAACCTATTCCTGAATTCAAATTTTTTTGAATTGAGGCTTATCTATTCTTATAGCTGCTCTTTATTCTAGGTCATTTAGTGTGTATATCTAGTCAAATAAACTCTGAAACCCCATGAAATACCCCTTAATTATTACCAGTTTTCCTCTCATGGATTGAGAGTTACCACAGCTATACTTTGAGGCCCTCAATACACGTTAAGATTATAGATAGTGGAAAATATTGCTCTTAGCAGTTAGAACTAATTTATCTACTGGGCAGCTGGCTTCTCTCCAGTTGAGTGACTGGCACTCTCCTACTTGTTACATTCTTCTGGAGCCAATGAACCCATTCAAGGTGGAGCTTAGTGTATGGAAAATATTCAAAATTCTCTGCCTGAAAAGATATTTCAGTAAAATGAAAAGACATGTAATTTCATAGCATAGAGCAGAATGCAGTAGTCTTTCAAAAAAGCATTATTAGAACATTTGGAAGGAAATAGGAGAGCAAGAAGATATCAAACTAATAAGTTCTGGAAGGCTTCAAAGGAGGCAGGGCAGCTTTGGATATATAAGTCGTCCTTTTGGTAGGCTTGGTGTGTTAGTTAGGGTTTGCTAGAGAAACAGAACTGACAGGACAGATCTGTAAATATGAGATTTATAAAGCTGTCTGAAGTGATCATGGGAATGGTAAAAGTCCAAAATCCACAAGGCAGGCTGTGAAGCTGGCAGCTCCAATGAAGGATCTAGACAAAGTCCACAGGAGAGGATCACCAGCTGAAGAAACAGTGAAAATGTCTCTCCTCTTCCTTAAAAGTCACCAACTGATTGGATTATCTCATTATGGGAGGCATGCCTTAGTTGATTACAGATTTAATCAGCCACAGATGCAATCAACTGACTGATCACTTAATACACCAGCCTTCCAGTTTATCAATCATGCATGAAATATTCTTGCAGTAGTGGTTAGGCCAGTGTTGCCTGACTACAAAACTGGGCACAATCATTTGGCCAAGCTGACACCAGGGCCTATAACCATCACACTTGGTTAGAGAGAATAAAATTCTAGTAGCAGGAACCAATATGTATGAAAACATTGATGAAAGAAAAGGCAAGCAAATTTAGGTATATCAAATGTTGTTGTGGTCTCTGGACTTTTATATGTATCAGGAGATGTCAGTTTAAATTAAGATCTGAAATAAAAATTTGGGTGACCACTGTGAGGGTGATTTTGCATGAGTTCAATTTTAATTTGAAGACATAGGTGGGTTGCTTTCTTTATTTCCTCATTCACAGGAGAAATCTAAACAGGCAAATTCTCACAGAAGTAGGTAATCATTGATGTACTTGTTGAAGGCAGGAGTGTGAGCCCATTTGTATCACCTTATTTCTCCTAATGATGACCTGAGAGATACCTCACTGGAACCTCTTTGGCTTCACAGGGCAGAGTTTGAGAACAATTGCTTTAGTATATGGAAGACTTCAAGTGGTTCTGAGTAGGGCAGCTTCAGGTTTTTGAAAGACATTCCCAACCAAACTTAAAACAAGGTAGAGTGATAGCAATGGTGTCATGTAAAGATAGTCCTTGATCTGGAAGGTAGACAACTATTTCTTTTTAATATCTGCCTTTATGGCTAAGGCAAACAATTTCTGCAAAAGATTTGCAGAAATGTCTAACACTATTTTGGTCATAGTTTTTCATGCAGGGCATTTACTGAAGTTCATAAAACATATTTTGAACACTAGTGCCAGGCTGTTCAAAGCATAAAAATGGACATGTTATTCAGTGCTGCATCATTCACTTGAAAATGGGTGAAATGCAATGTGAGAAAATCTAACGTAAGTGACTGGTGCATTAGGCAATAGCTTCATAATAATAATAAATGCCTTAGAGATATCATTATTCCCTTTGTACTACCAGAAGCAAAATGTGTGATTTCATCAATATTCTTGGATAAAAAATAATACCCATACACATAAATATACGTTAAAATACACATTCAACTGAAATACATAAATAAGTAGTACAATGAATGCAAGACTTTACCTTAAAATTGTCACTGTAGTTTAATCAAAAGAGTTGTGAGTAAAAGGGGGAGAAAGAAGAGTTGAAGCTTCATTGTAGTCACAAAAGTGAAGAAAATTTCAACAGAACCTGAGGGAGGGGAATCAGTTGCAGGATTTGCACAGAGTATACAGAAGTCAGAAATGAAAGGTTTGTATTCATCTTCTTCTCAGGGAAAGAAGCATGAAATAAATTCCCACTCATAGTATATGACCACAATTAGACAAGATTAAAGGATTAAAGGTTAAAACATCTATTATATCAGCTTTGCTTATTAGTATGGTGTTCTAGTTTGGAAGCTGTCGGAACGCAGTATAGCAGAACTAGAATGGCTTTTAAAAAGGGGAATTTTAATGTCACAAAGTTTACAGTTCTAGGGAAGTGAAAGTGTCTAAATTAAGGTACCAACAAGAGGTTACCTTCACTCAAGAAAGGACAATGGGTTAGGAACACCTCTGTCAGCTGCGTAATCATGTGATTGGCATCTGCTTTTCCCTTGCTCCTGGGCTCCTTTGCTTTCAATCTCTGTTTCTGTGGGGGTGCCTCATTTTTTATCTCCAACATTGGCTTTCATCTCTGGCTTTCCTTGGCTCTCTCCAGGTTTTGGTTTGCTTAACATCTCATGGCGATGTCTGCTGGGCTTCAAGCATCTCCAAACATCTGTGTCTCTGTTCTCCAAGTGTCAGCATCTATGTCACCTCTGACGTTTCTCTTGGTGCTATCATTTCTCACTCTCTCCAAAATGTTTCCTTTTTTAAAGGATTCCAGTAAACAAATCAAGCCCCATCTGTAATGGGTGGAGTCTTATCTCCATCTAACAAAAAATCACAGCCACAATTGGGGAAGTCACATCTTCATGGAGATAATCTAAAGTTTTCCACTTACAGTATTCAATCAAGATTAAAAGAAATGGCTACTCCCACACAATTGGATCAGGATTAAAATATGGCTTTTCTGAGGTACATAATATTTCAAGCTGGAACATATGTTCCAAAGTTTGCTGTGTCCAGCTATGTATTTACTGTTCGTTTAGTTGTTATTACTCAGTTGCATAAAATTTTAAGTTGCTGGGAAACATTACCTAAGAATCAAATTACCTTCAGTAAAGTCCCAAGTATTTGATATATCAATCATGGAATAGCTAATTTGATTTAGAAACAAAAACTGTAAAATCAGATTTTACATATAACATGGCATAGATTCATTTTCTTGATTTCTTGGGCCATAGTGTCCAAATACTTAATGATGTATTTGATACTAATTAAATCCTATTAAGTATGATTTTACATCCACATAGTTTATATTTCTTTAGTATTTTCATATTTGCTATTTTTATTAGGCATACATATTATCGGGTTACTTAATCTCTTCCAGGCTCATGTTTTTCATGCTAAAATGAAGATAATGAAAGGAATAATAGCAATATTATTAATAATAATAAAAGTATTATCTATGTACTTTACATTGATCTCTTTGATTCTCATAGTCACAACAACTCTATGAATTAAGTGTAAGACATCAAGGTTTTAGAGGGTAAGATTCCTAGGTCCTACCCTTATAACCAGGTTGGGAATCTAAGACTATCAGAATCTGAGTGAGTTGCTGATTATTACACAAAATTATATGTTGAGAAGCTGTGTGACCTATGGCAAGTTATTTCATCTCTGTGGTCTTTAGTTTCCTAATCTGAAATGGGAATAAAAATAGTCTCTCCCATTTAATCTCACTGGGTTGTTGTGAGGATTAAATATGAACATGCACACAAGGTACTTAGTACTAAGAACATAAGAAGTCTTTATTAAACATTATCTTATTGATTTATTGTAGTTAGACTTAAATTGTGATACAGGACAATGAAAATTACTTTACAATACTTTCAGCTATACTTCCCCCCTTTTCCCTTTCATGAAGGAAAGAAGAAAATGTGTTGCTTAATGTTGGGGATCTTGAGTCATCAAAAGAGAAGAAAATAGCTTCTGTCCTAATACTCTGTGAATGTTAGCGCATGTGTATCATGTTTCTGCATGTTTCCTGCCAAGTGTGAATTTTTTTACAATCTGAATGGTTTACTCAAAAGATTCTTCCAAGATGGGCGGCTGCCGTGGCTCAGCAGGCAGAGCTCCGACCTGCCGTGCTGGAAGGTCTGGAGTTCGATCCCTGGTGCCTCCTGCCCATATGCAAAATTAAAAAAAAAAAAAAAAAAAAAAAGATTCTTCCAAGAGACTTCATGGGTTAAAATTTGAAGAACTATCAAGGTGGTTAAGATGATTTTCCAGAAGAGAAATAAGTGGTGCCTGGTAATTTGAAAGGAGAAGAGAGGTAACTTAACCCTAAGGAGGATATTCCAAAACTGGAAGGAGTTAGGTGGGAGTACAGACAAGTGCCTACTGATGCGTGGGTACTAAATAGTAGAAATTTAGAAATGTAAACCCTAGAACGAGCTGAGACTCAGCATCAAGGGAAGGAGAAAACCTTCTCGACCAAAAGGGTGAAGAGGAAAATGAGACAAAGGGTCAATGGCTGAGAGATTCCAAACGGAGTCGAGAGGTTATCCTGGAGGTTATTCTTATGCATTAAGTAGATATTACCTTGTTAGTCAAGATGTAATGGAGAGGCTGGAGGGAACTGCCTGAAAATGTACAGCTGTGTTCCAGTAGCCATGCTTCTTGATGATGATTGAACAATGATATAGCTTTCACAATGTGACTCTGTGAATGTGAAAACCTTGTGTCTGATGCTCCTTTTGGCTACTATATCAACAGAAGAGTAGAACATATGGAATAAAAATAAATAATAGGGGGAACAAATGTTAAAATAAATTTAGTTTGAAATGCTAGTGATCAATGAAAGGGAGGGATAAGGGGCATGGTATGTATAATTTTTTTCTGTTTTTGTTTTATTTCTTTTTCTGAATAGATGCAAATGTTCCAAGAAATGATCATGATGATGAATATGCAACTATGCGATGATATTGTGAATTATTGATTATATATGTAGAACGGAATGATCAAAATAGGAATGTTTGTGTTTGTTTCGTGTTTTTTGGTATTTAAAAAAATAAAATAAAAAAAGGAAATGTAAACAAAAGCCATGGAAGGAGCAGTTACCAGTGAGACTGGTTCTTTTTGGATGGGTGTATTAATTTCTGCTGTAATAAATCACCACAAATTTAGTGACTTGAGATGACAGATGTCTCTTATCTTATAGTTCTGGAGTTCAAATTTTTAAATAGGTCTCACTGGGTTAAAATGGAGGTTTGGGTAGTGTTGTGTTCTGGACAGTGTCTGGGAGGATCCATTCTCTTGCTTTTTCCAGCTTCTAGAGAGTCCCTGTATTTCTTGGTTTTGGTCCCTTCTTCCAGCCTCAAAGCCAACAGCATAGCATCTTAAAATCTCTCTCTCTTGTTCCCTAATTCTGACACTAATTCTTCTACTTCTTTCTTCCATATTTAAAGAATTCTTATAATGATAATGGATCAATCTCAATCATCCAGGATGATCTTATTTTAAGATCAGTTGATTAACAAATTTCATTCCCCTTTGCCAGATTCTGGAAAGTAGGATGTGGACCTCTTTGGGGGGTGATTATTCTGCCCACCTCACTGGGCACTGCAGCATTGATAAAGATATACAGTAGCTCTTTATACCAAGGACCAGTGTATCAGGGACCTCTCCATGTTGATCTGGATAAATTAAATCCTAGGTTTGGAAAATGAATAATGAAGTAGAAGAATACCGCAGAAAAAATGTCAGTGTTAATTTTAATATATATTGTTTCAATCCACATTTAATCTGTTTTAGAAGAAAAAAAGATGTGGCATTTCTCACACCCTAAATATAGTGGAACAATTAAAATCTGCTTATAAAAACTAGATTTGTGAGCTTAGTTTGCTTTCAGAAACTCCTCTCTCTATAATTTCATGGACAGATGCCAAGTGTAGTTCATTCCTAGTTTTGCAAGGAATTAAGGATTTTTGATCCTAGAGTATTAAGAACAAAATATGTTGGGACCTTGTGTCAAACTGGCTTACAGGCAACTACACTGCAAAGCAAATGTTACTGGACATCACTGTTTTACAGAGGAAACTGAGATTAAGAAAGATCAAATAATTTACTAAGATCAATAAATAGACCATTGCAGAACTGACATTCATTCCTGATCTGTCTATATTAAAATCTATGTTATAAACATGATACTGGCATTTTTTCCATATCACCTTATTCTCAGTAGCAACGCAACTGCTCAATACAATTGGCTTCTCCCTAGAATCTTTCTAGGGTCTTAGGTTGAGACGTAGAAATCTGTACTTATAAGTCAGCTCTGATAAATATTATGAATAGACAGCTTAGGAAACATTGTATTTTGCAGCATAGTCTCTCTGATTTCTGATTCCTTGAAAATGCAGTTCTGCAGGAACATGTCTCCATGTAATTGCATTTAAAAGGGGCACTTTTATGAAGCTAGAAGCTCCGTGACTTCCAGCTGTATCCACCATCTCCAATCTTTATAAAAACCCAAATTAAAAATGAAAATTCCTATATTAAAAGCAGTGGCTAAATCTGTTCTATTTGCTAGCTGCTGGAATGCAATATACCAGAAACGGAATGGCTTTTAAAAAGGGGGAATTTAATGAGTTGCTAGTTTACAGTTCTAAGGCTGAGAAAATGTCCCAATTAAAACAAGTCTATAGAAATGTCCAATCAAAGGCATCCATCCAGGGAAAGATACCTTGGTTCTAGAAGGCCAATGAAGTTCAGGGTTTCTCTCTCAAGTGGAAAGGCACATGGTGAACACAGTCAGGGCTTCTGGAAGGGCACGTGGCGAACACGGCGTCATCTGCTAGCTTTCTCTCCTGGCTTCCGGTTTCATGAAGCTCCCCGGGAGGCATTTTCCTTCTTCATCTCCAAAGGCTGGTGGACTCTCTGCTTTGTAGTGTTGCTCTCTCTGAATCTCTCATTCTCCAAAATATTTCCTCTTTTATAGGACTCCAATAAACCAATCAAGATCCACCCAAATGGGTGGAGACATGTCATCCCCTAATCCAGTTTAACAACCATTCTTGACTAAATCACATCTCCAGGGAAATGATCTCATTACAGTTTCAAACATACAGTATTCAATAGAGATTATTCTAACTTTATGAAATGGGATTTATATTAAAACATGGCTTTTCTTAAGGGGCATACTTCCTTTCCAACCAGCACATAATCCATGGAAAGGATTTGGTACTCTATCAAGGTGGCTATCCCCTATTATGGGAAGAATGTGCTCTTTCTAAAAACATGTGTAGTTTTTGATAGATGGGGGCTTAAACTAGCCATGTCAAAATTACATGAAGCCTATTTTTCAGTCTCTCAGAAAGCTCTGTTCCTGAGATACTGCCAGCAGGCTGTCAGTTTCACTATCCCCCACTGTCATCGGCAATGTTGCATTGCCCACTAAGGAAAACAATCCCAAAACTACTAAAATTAATGTCCTTTTTATACTCCTGTCACAAATGAATGGATTTTCAAATAGAAATTATACAAGGAAAATTGCTTCCCGAACAAGACCACATTCTGTAAGAAAAATGTCATGTCATTGTTTATTTGTCTGACCAATGCATAGAGTTCTAAGAAATAGAGTTTATTGCAGAGAAGTATGATGGACCTTTCACAGACACCAAGCAGAAACACTGTTAGAAAAATGTTGTTTAGTCAACACAAAGCAATAACTTGTCAGGGGGACTACTGTAGATTAAATGGCATTCCCCTGTTAGCCTCAATTTTATGACTACATTTTGAAGCATTTTAATCTTTATAATCCAACAGTAAACTGTAAATAAGATTGTTAACTTATATTAATTATGCATATCGGAATCCACAGTTATACACTAATATACATTCCTAAAAATGTCAAATGCATATTTAGCTCCTCATGTAACATATGTTTCCATGAATATCAATATTAATACGAAGTTGATAGGATGACAATTATTGCAGCTGTTCTTGCATCAGGGAAAATTTTCTATTTCACACACTGTTTTTATTCATCAACTAAACAGATAAACTTATTTGGGGTTTCTTCTCAAGCTACAGATTGCTAGGTTTTGAAAAAACAGAATCAGGTACTGTGAGCTAGAGCCAAGGAAAAGGAAGGGGTGAAAATTGAGTAAAAACAACTTTCTAAGTGAGGGAAACATTCCATTTCCAGCACTATACAGAATTAATTATTGGCTCAGCCCATTTGGCTAAGCCAGACGCCTCAGGAAAAATGTTTAATTGTTCCTCTCACACATCATATATGTCTAACCACATTCTAGCATTTATTAAACATCCAGTTTGTGCAAGTCTCTATGATAACTGCTTGAAATTCTTTGTCTTCACAAGAAACTGATTAGATGTTTGTTTGGTTTTTTTACCCATAAACAAAGTGGGATTTCATAAGATCAAATAACTTGCATAGGGTCTCAAAGTTTGTAAAAGACTTCTCTCATTTAAACTCCTCTACTCCACTGCCTCTGATCAATGCTCAGTTCTCATGAAATTGCAATTCCTTTGTATCACTTTAATCCATGTCTCTATACTTACAAAGTTACTTTAATTCCTATCATCTCACATCAGAATATCAGCAACAACCTATTACATGGTATTCCTGAAGACCAATCTTCTTCTTTTCTCATCCATTCATCGATTACCTATATTACAGCTAGCGTATCTTTCCTGTAAAAGAAAAAGATAAAAACAAAGTCTAAATTGTCACCCCTAAGCCATCAAGATAAGACTTTTCAATGAATTCTCCCCATCCTCAGGATGAAGTCTCAATTAGAGAACTCTACATTTGCCTCTCTTTCTAAACATTTTTGTTGGGGCAGGGGGTGGCAAGAGTTACATCTTTTTATCAGTCTTCTTTCTTACCATTCATTTCCCAACCAATCATACCTTCATCAGCCATGCTCATACTGCATTTTTAGGCTTGGATTCCTTAACTTCAGAGCTGAAAACAAAGAGACATGAAATTTCATGTGCAAATGATTTGTTAAGGAAGTGCTTTTAGGAGATACCATTAAAAGGTGAGGGGAGTATAACATGGAAGGAAAGAAGCAAAGCAAGTACTTTCAGAAAGATAGTGGAGTAGGGAGCTCCAAGTTTCAGTCCTTCCATCAAAACAACTATTAAACAGGCAGACATGGTGTGAAACAACTACTTTGAATTTCTAAAGGCCAGAATAGCACTGTATAGCATCCAGGGATGAATGGGAGGAAAAGGCTGATAAACTGTAATAAAGAACTGTAAATCACTCTCTCCAAGGGATGGCTACCATTACCTACCCTCCACACTCATGGGAGGCCACTGTGGAGTCCAGTTCCTGACAAACTGCAGCCAACACAAAGGGACATAAAATTTATCTTTCCCAAGAATAGGGGTGTGCACAATTGATCACTAAGCATGGCTTTTGATTAACGAATTTGGATCACTGTGTCCAGTCTCTGAGGGCAGCTATTATTTTACCCGCCCTGGACAGAGGTGACGGAAGCCATAGTTGCATCCCCACCCCAAACAAAAGTGAAGGCAACTATTGTTTCAATCCTTCCTGGAGTGGGTAGAAGGGATGGAAAGTTAAAGAAACAGGGCTTCCTCAGAGCTGTGGGGAAAAGTTGACTGAAGGGCTGCATTAGCTGGCCAGGCCAGGAAAGCTGTCTTTGGGGAGCCATCAAGGAAGTTGATGGTGCTCTTCTTATCTCCCTGAGCAGGGCACTTTGGAAGCAATCTGCATCCCCTTCATGTATCCTTGGCCTTGTATTGGCTGGGAAAGACTGCATGGGAAAAGTCATCCCCAGGGTGAAGCTTCTCCCAGAATTTACCTTCCAGGCAATAGCAGCATGAGATAATGAAAGGAGTGTAAAAAACTATAGAGGTTGACAGTATGGAGCAAAGGATGGCCAGCTTTAGATGCCCAGAACAGGGAGGTTTGTTCCTTGTGAACAGTTTGTTCCTGTAAACAGGGGAACTCCAAAACAACTAACAAGGAAAAGCCCAGGACAAGACAGAGTCCCAATAAGACAGGGAAAAGTCTGCATAGTACATTTGCCTCAGGCAACCCTTCCCAATAGGGGGGCTGAAGTTCAGGGAAACCAGTGCCTTATCACCAGCTGGTTACAAATCCAAGAATAGACATCCAAGGAAGTATATACTAGAGTTAACACTTTTAAATATTAAAACACTTAGTGTGCAAAAAAAAAGAATACAGGATAGACATACAAAAAAATAAAACAGGATATGATGGCCCATCCAAACAAAAAGGATAGGAATACAGAAAACATCAACAAAGATGATGAGAATGTGAACATACTGAACAAAGCCTTTAAAAAACTGATTTAAAAAATGCTGATGTAGAAGAAGGAAAGAATAGGGAAAGAATGACAGTATATCAGGAAGACAATGAATAATCATTATGGGACTTGAAGTAAAGAGATAGAAATTTTAAAAAAGAATCAAACAGAACTACTAGAGTTGAGGACCACAAAGAGGAAAAATGCCAGTGGGTTTCAAGAGCAGATTGGATCTAGTAGAAGAAAGAATCAGTGAACTTGAGGAGAAGACATTTTGAATCAGGCTAAGGAATAAAAAGAAAAAAAAAGAAATATTAAAAGTGAAAATACATAAGACACCATTAAGCACACCAATTACGGGAGTCCCAGAAGGGAAAGAAAAAGAGACGAGGAGCAGAAGTTATAGTCAAAGAAATAATGACAGAAAATGTTCCAAACTTAGCAAAAGAGGTGAATATACACATTCAAGAAGCTTAGAGAACAATAAACAGGACAAACATGAAGAGAAAATACAACCCATCATATATTGATTATACAATCAAACATAAAGGACAAGGAGAGTGTTCCTGAGAACTGTAAAAGAAAAGCAATGTGTTACATATAAGGGAATCCCAATGAGTTTGAATGCTGATTTCTCATTAGAAACCATGAAGGCAAGAAGGCAGGGGGTTGAAATACTTAAAGTGCTGAAGGAAAACAACTGCCAACCAAGAGTTTTATGAGTGGAAGACTCTCTTTAAAAATGAGGGAGAGATTAAGACATTATCAGATAAACAAAAGCTGGGAGAGTACATCCCAACTAGATCTACCCTGCAAACAAGGCTAAAAGGAGTTCCTCAGACTAAAGTGAAAGGAAACTAGACTTCAAAGCAGCATAAAGAAATAAAGACCTGCAATAAAGTTAACTGAGATATAACTGATAACACATACAAAAAAGTTGAGAGGACAGAGGGGTATAGGAAAAGGATATATGTATGCTGTGGATGTCAAGTCAGTATCAAATAAAATAAGATTGTCATATATTTAGGATGCTAAATTTCAACCCCATGGTAACCACCAGGAAATATATATGAAAAATATATTGTGATGGAAAAGAAAAGACACTCAATATGATAAAACACAAAATATGAAATAAATATAATAGTAGGCATTAACAGAAGAATTGAGATTAAAAAAAAATATTAGACTTACAGAGGATGTGGTAGTTAGATTCAGGTGTCAACTTCGCCAGGTGAAGGTGCCTAGTTCCACTGCTGTGGACATGAGCCAATGGTGTGTGAACCTCATCTGTTGCTGATTATATGTGCAGTTGGCTAGAAGGTGTGCCTGCTGCAATGAATGATGTTTGACTTAACTGGCTGGTGCTTAAATGAAAGAGCTCAATGTAGCACAGCCCAAGCAGCTCAGCATACCTCATCTCAGCACTCTCAGCTCAGCCCAGGCCTTTGGAGATGCAGAAAGAAATCACCCCAGGGAAAGCTGTTGGAATCCAGAGGCCTGGAGAGAAGGCCAGCAGAGACCACCCTGTGCCTTCCCAGGTAAGAAAGAGCCTCAGTTGAAAGTTAGCTGCCTTTCCTCTGAAGAACTAACTATACGTAAACTAAATAAATCCCCTTTTATTGAAAGCCAATCCATCTCTGGTGTGTTGCATTCTGGTAGCTAGCAAACTAGAACAGAGGAGAAGCAGCAAAATGGCAGAAGAAATCTTGCATTATCTGTTGTGACTTTAAATGTAAATGGATTAAACTCTCTAGTCATAATACAGAAATTGGTAGAATGAATAAAAAACATGACCCAACTATATGCTGTCTGCATGAGCCTCACCTTAAATTCAATGATACAAGTAGGTTGCAAGTAAAAGAATGGGAAAAAAAAAAAAACTATATCATGCATCTAGCAACTGAAAGAGAGATGGGATAGTTACACTCATTGCATAAAATAGATTTTAAGTCAAAACAGCTATGGCGGACAAAGAAGGTTAATAGATACTGGGTCAATTCAGCAAGAATATGCAATACTTATAAACAGATATGGACCTATATACATACAAATACATATGAAGAGACTCAAAATGTATGAAGCAAATATTGTCAGAGTTAAAGACAGACATTAGAACCTACAGTCAGATGATCAATAAGGAAATACAAGAATTGATAATCTAAACAATTAGACCTAACAGATAGAGTAGCATACACATTCATCTTGAGTGCACATGCATAATTCTACAAGATAGACCATGTTAGATCACAGAGCAAGTTTCAACAAATTTAAAAACATTGAAATCATATCATGCAAGTTCTCCGACCATCATGGAATGAAGCTAGAATATAAATAATGAGCAAGAAATGGAAAATTCAAAAATATGTGGAAATTAAACAAATATTCTTAAACAACCAATGGGTTAAAGAGGATATCAAAAATGAAATTAGAAATTATCTTGAGGTGAATAAAAATGAAAACACAACATACTAAAATCTAAGGGATGCAGCAAAGGCAGTGCTGAAAGAGAAATTTGTAGCTCTAAATACACACATGAAAAAAAGAAGACTTGAAATCAGAGATCTAACCTCAAAATTAGAAGAACTAAAAAACAAAAGCAAGTTCAACCCAAAGCAAGCAGCAGAAAGATGTGATAGTTTCAGGTGTCAACTTATTCGAGTAATGGTGCCTAGTTCTGTTGGTAAGGACTTGAATCACTAGTATGTGAAACTCATCTATGGCTGATTACATCTGCAGTCAGCTAAGGGGAGTGCCTTCCGCAATGAGTGATGTTTAATTTAATTAGCTGGGGGCTTTCGAGAGAGACATCTCTTACAAGAGAGCTCAACATAGCTCAGCCCTAACAGCTCAGCCCACCTCACCTCAGCACTCACAGCTCAGCCCAGACATTTGGAGTTGCAGAAAGGAATTGCCCCAGGGAAAGCTGCAGGAACACTGAAGCTGGGAGAGAAGGCCAGCAGACATTACCCTGTGCCTTCCTGTTTTAGAGATGAACTTTCTCAGATGAAAGGTAGCTGACTTTCTTCTAAAGAACAGTGAGTTTTGAACTAAATTAAACCCCTTTTATGAAAAGCCAATCCACCTCTGGTGCTTTGCATTCTGGTAGACTAAAACAGAAGGAAATAGCAAACATTAGAGGAAAATAAATAAAATAGGAACAATAGAGAGAACCAATAAGACCAAAAGTTGGTTCTTCAAAAAGATCAACAAAATCAACAAGCCTTTAGCTAGACTGACAAAGGAGAAAAAGAGGGGATTCAAATGATAAAAATCAGAAATGAAATGGAAACATTATTACTGAGCCCACTGAAATATAAAGGACTATGCATGTACCAGGAATAACAGTACACCAATAAATTAGATAACCTAGATGAAGAAATTCTTAAAAACACACAGACTACCTATATATGCTCAAGAAGAAATAGAATATCTCAACACCAATTACTACTAAGTAGATTGAATCAGTAATCAAACACTTCCCAGCAAAGAAAAGCCCAGATCAAGTTGTTTTCATGGGGGAATGCTACCAAATATTCCAGGAAGACTTAACACTGATTCAGTTAAATTCTTCCAAAACATGGAAGAGGAAGGAATACTACCTTCTGAAACATTCTACAAGGTTAAAATCACCCTCATACCAAACCCAGATAACATTACCATGAGAAAATAAAACTGCCAACCAATAACTCTCATGAATATAGATTCAAAAATCATCAACAAAATATTACCAAGCCCAACACAGCATCATATTTAAAAAAATACACCATGATCAGGCAGGATTAATCCCTGTTATGCAAAGTTGGTTTAACATAAGAAAATCTGTTAATGTAATACATCACATTTACAAGATGCTCAATGCAGAAAATATTTTTAACAAAGTACAGCACCATTTCTTGATAAAACCACTGAGGACACTAGAAATAGGAGACTTCCTCAACATGATAAAGGGTATATATGGAAAGCCCACAACTAACATTCTAGCTAATGAAAAAGATGAAAGCTTTCCATATAAGATACGGAACAAGAAAATAATACCCACTGTCACTACTGATATTCAACATTGTACTGGAATTTTTTGCAGAGCAATCAGATAAGGAAAAAAAAAAAGACATCCAAATTGAAAGTAAAACTTTCCTTATTTGCCAATGATATGATCTTACATACAGAAAATCCTGAAAAATCCACAACAAAGCTCTTAGGGCTAATAAATGAACTCAGCAAAGTGGCAGGTATGAGATAAACAAGTAAAAAAAAGCAGTAATATTTCTACACAAAAACAACGAACAATTGGAAAAATAAATCAATAAAAAATTCCATTAACAATAGCAACTAAAAGAATAAAATATCTAAGAATAAATCTAAACAACGATGTAAAGGACTTATGCACAGAAAGCTACAAAATATTGGTAAAACAATCAAAGATGACCTAAATAAATGGAAGGTTATTCAATGTTCATGGATTGATAAACTAAATATTTTTGAGATCTCAATCCTACACAAAGCAATTTATAGATTCAGCTCAATCCCAATCAAAATTCCAGCAACCTTCTTTGCAGAAGTGGGAAAACCAAACATTATATTTATTTGGAAGGATAATAGACAATGACTACCCAAAGCTCTCTAGAAAATGAAGTATGAAGTTGGGGGACTCACACTACCCAGGTTTAAAATTTATAATAAAGCCACAATATTGAAAAGCATGATGCCGGAACAAGGACAGACATATAGAACAATGGAATAGATAAGAGATCTTAGAAATCAACCCATCACATTTATGGCCAGCTGCTTTTTGACAAGGAGGCAAAGACCACTCAATCGGGGAAGAATAATCTCTTCAACAAATGGCACTGGGAAACTGGATATGAATTTAAAAAAAATAAAAAGGTAAGGAAGAATCCTAACTCACACCTTACACAAAAATTTGACTCAGAATGGATTAATAATGTTAACATAAGAGCCAGGACTACCTAGAAGAAATTGTAGGGAAGCATCATTAGGACTTTGTGTTAAGCAATGATTTCTTATAATTTACACCAAAAATGCAAGTAACAAAATAAAAATAGATAAATGGGACCTTATTACAAAAACAAAATAGCAACAACAAAACTTTTGTTTCTCAAAGAACTTTATCATGAAAGTAAAAGGACAACCTACAAAATGAGAAAATATTTGTAAGCCACATTTCCAACAAGGGATTAATATCCAGTATATATAGTATATAAAATTATTTACATTATCTAACTTGAAATACTCCCTTCTTGAAACTCTGGATGCTGAGGCTAGGAAGTTCAGTATGATACCACTTTGCAGGAAACAGCAATGACAAGAATAAAAGCTCTTTCTTTATAAATCTCATAAATAAACCCATCTATTTTCACCCAGCTTTGACCATGAAAAATAAAACTTCTCTTGTGAACCTTCCACAAAAAAAATCAGTATATATATAGAAATCTTTCAATTTAACAATCAAAAGAAAACCCAATTAAAAAAATGAGTGAAAGACTTGAATAGATATCTCTCCAAAGAAGATATACAAATACCCAGAAAGCACATGAAAAGGTACCAAGATGCCATTAACCATCAGAGTAACGTAAATCAAAACAAGATACCATTTCACACCCATTAGAATGACTACTATAAAATAAATTGAAAATAACAATTGTCATAGATGATGTTATAAATAGGAACAACATTCATTGTTGGTAGCAATGTAAAATTGTGTAGTCACTGTTAAAGACAGCTTGGTATTTCCTCAGAAATCTAAGTATAGAACTATCATATGACCTGGCAATTCTACTACTTGGTATATACCCAAAAGAACTGATAGTTGGGACTCAGATATTTGCACACTGATGTTTATAGTTGTATTATTCACAACTACAATGATGGAAGCAATCTAAGTGTCCATCAACTAATGTTTGGATGAATAAAATTGGGTCTATACTTACAATGGAATATTATTCAGCCATAAAGAAGACTTGTATCCTGATTACATGTGACAACATGGGTGAAGCTTGAAGACATCATGTTGATTTAAAGAAGCCTGACACAAGATAACAAATATTGCATAATTTCACTGATTTGAAATAATTAGAATGAGCACACTCCTAAGAGTCAGATTGTGGAATATAGGTTACCAGACAATGGGGGTGGTGGTGATAGGAATGGAAGTTAAGTCTTAAAATATACAAGGTTCCTATTTGTTCCTATTTGAATGGATATATTTTGGCACTGGATGGTGGTGCCAAATCCATCAATATTTTGATGGAAATATTTTGGCACTGGATGGTGGTGATCGTAGTATGACATTGTGAATGAAATTAACAGCACTGCAATATATCTCTGAATATGATTGAAAGGGGAAATTTTTTATTTTATATATAACAGAATAAAAATTAAAAACAAGTGAAATCCATGTAACTGCACTACACAAATAGTGAAACTTAAGTTAAACCATGGACTTTAATTGATAGTATAACTATCCTCAATTGTGTCAAATATTCTACACCAATGCAAGATGTTGGTGGGTGGTATATGGGAATCCTGTATTTTTATGCATTTTTTTTTTGTAAACCAACAACTTGTTTGTGATAGATTCAGGTGTCAACTTGGCCAGGTAATGATGCTCCATTGTTCTGTTTCTGTTGCTTTAAATCATCAGAATGTGAAATTCATCTACGGCTGATTATATTTGCAGTTGGCTAAGGGGAGTGTCTTCCACAATGAATGAGGTTTAATTTAATTAGCTGTAGACTTAAAAGACAGAGGTCAGAATAGAGCTCTGAAGCTCAGCATACCTCATCTCAGCTCTTGCAGCTCAAGCCAGAAGTTCAGAGGTGCAGAAAGGAATCACCTCAGGGAAAGTCATTGAAACCCAGAAGCCAGGAGAGAAGGCCAACAGATGTCGCTGTTGCCTTCCCATAAAACAGAGAACCATGGATGAAAGTTAGCTGCCTTTCTTCTGAAGAACTATAAATTTTTAATGAAATAAATCCCCTTATTAAACAGTGATCCATGTCTGATGTGTTGCATTCTGGCAGCTTTGGCAGACTAAATCATTGCTTAATGCAGAATTTTTTTTTCAAAAATCTGCATAAGGAATAAGAAGAAGCTCAATGCCAGAAATAAAGGAGTTGTACTGGAAAACAAAAGAAAATTATACTGAATGACATGATGGTCTAGCTTGGCAGAGGGGGCACTAATGGTCCAGTTGGGTCATGTAATTTACCTTAGAAAAAAATGAGAGCCAACTGAGAGTTGAAAAAAAAAAAAAAAGCTGAACAAGTGCCTAAAGTCAGGGAAGGTCTATGGAAGGAAGTCTCCCTCTGATGCTTCAGGGAAAATCTAAAGAGGAAAATGTGCTCTGATGATCCGGGGTGTTAATCATGGACTAAAAGTCTCAGAAGGGAGCGCTCCAGGTAAAGTTGAAAGGATGGTCTTTGAAGGCAGAACCTTTGGACGCTAAGAAGTGGATGTAGAAATATTAAAAGAGATCCAGTGAAACAATCAAATTTAAAATGGACAAAGGACTAGAATAGATATTGCCTTGCATCAAAAAAGGTATACAAATGCCCAATAAGCACATGAAAAGATGCTCAACATCATCAGTCTTCAGAGAAATGATTTTCCTCATAAGAAGTATCTAGAATAGACAAATAAAGGCAAAAAGCAGATGAGAAATTACCTGGGGCTTGTGAGAGGGGGAAATGAGGAGATATTGGTTAATGGTTTCTTTTTGGGTAATGAAAAATTTTGGAAATATAATGCATGGCATTGTGTAGTGCCACTGAATTGGGCACCTCAAAGTGGTTGAGATATAAATTTTATATTATGGTTATATATGGTTACATATATATATTATATCTTTTATATATATATACATAAATATGTTTAATATATTTAATCACTCAGTTCTGCATTCGTAAAATAAGTGTTTCCACTAGTCCTGTTATGAATATATGCAATTTAGATAAGGATGCAGCCTTTCAGGTAAAGCTGAGTTGAGTGTGTCAGAGGCTGAGGACTACCTCTTGGAAGTAAAAAGCAAAGGCAGAGAGAGAGAGAGAAAGTTCTTTTGCACAGTTACTCACCACAAAGTAGGCACATAAAGTGCCTACAGTCAGGCTTACGCGTTAAAGCAGCTGTAGGAGAACATTCACTGTTAAGGTTGTAGTTAAGAGTCAATTGCAACAAATGCCTATCTAGAACAATATTCACAGCCTTCCATGGTTATTTTCTTATAGTACCTTCTATACTATAGAAGTGGATTTGTAAGTTAAAGGGTATGCTTAACTTCCCATCGGCAGCACACAGAGGAATTTTATTACACTTTCCCAATTTGCCACGTTAGCTATTTTCCTTTTAAAACATATTCATTTTAAGAACTGTGTAATATTAATGTTTACTTTGAGTATTTTTGTATATTTTTCCATTTAAAAAATCTTTTGTGAAAGTCCAATATATATAATTTTCATATAAAGATTATATTTTTAATACTTTGTAATAGTATTTTATATAAAATTGCGTACTTTTTTACTGGTCATATACTTTTCAGTTCTTTTTTCTGATTGTTTTACTTGTCTTTTAAATTCATTGCTTTCAATATATAGCTATTTTTCATGTTTAGAAAAACTAAATTATCAATTTTTACTTTATGCTTCCTTCTTTTACATTTATAATTTGAAATGTTTGTATGTGAAATCAGACATTTAATTATATATTTTCAATTTTCCTATACAAATCATACAGTACAAAAATATAATGTAATACTTTTAATCCACAGAATTTATGGGGGATATAAACATATGAACATACCATTTAAGTCATTACAGATTTTCTTTCAAATCCATTTCTCAATTTTTCCCTAAAAATTCCATGTTCTCTGTTCTTTGTCAGCTAACTTCTGACTAGAATTGACCAAATGAAGCCACTGGTTAGAGACTTGAGGAAGGGAAAAAAAAAGACAGATGTGAGAGCTAGTTCTCTTTCATACTCTGCTTCAGGTAAAGTTTGAAGAGGCAAGTGCATCCTTTTTAAAGCTCCAGATTCCCACATCCTTTCTGTTGTTTCAGCTCCCACTGCCCTGGTTTCTGGGAACACTACCTCTGTGGTGGTCTTTCAACTTCTGAGTTGGTGGTTGCTTCTCATGTCCAACCTGGAACTGTTTCACAATCAGTTTGGCTTCTAAATTCAGCAATATATAACCAATATTCCCTGTTGCATTGAATTCCTTTAGATGGAAATAGAGTGTTTTTTTTTATTTTTAATTTTTCTTACTGGACTAGGATTGAAATAATAATATAGATAAATATTCAGTGTTAGCATTGAGATATTTTTAGATTTCTATAATTGAATTACATTTTTTGTTCTTTCAAACTAATCAGAATTGGTAAAAAGAAAAACAAAAAACGATGTTTTCTTTACTACCCACTTACTATTGGGTAGTTTCTGTCAGTTACATACATCATTTGTAATTTAAAGGAAAAAAGTAATCTATGACAATGTTTCATTTTGCACATTATGTACACAAATATTTAAGTTCTTTTAAATTTTATAATAGCATTATTATTTGTATTTAAATTTCAGAAATATTTAAGACATAGTAATCCTATAAAGTTGATGAGATATTCAAACAAGGCAAAACACTTCCGACTTTTAACAGAAAAAAAAATTACATATGTAATCAATTTAGAAGGACATCTTTCACCGTCTATTTCTTTTGATCTTTATTCCTAATATGCATTTTCTGTTATTGTAACTCCCGATTTTTTGTGTATTTGTATTAATTATTGTTGAGGATTGAATTATTTTCTCCACAAAAGTCACGTTCACTTCCCAAACCCTGGTCTTGTGAGTATGAACCCATTTGAAAATAGGACCTTTGAATACACTATTAGTTGAGGTGAGCCCAAATTGAATGAGAGTGGGTCTCAATCCAATATGACTGAAGTCCTTATAAGCACAGGAAATAGGACGCTGAGAGAAAGAAGCCACAGGGAGTGACCAAAAGCTGGAAATCAATGAAAGAGGGAAGAAAAAAAGGAGAATATACTTCCAAGTGCATTGCCATGTGATGGAAAAGCCAAAAGATCGCAAAGATTGCTGACCAGACAGATGATACTGATGCAAGAAGGAAGGAAACCCTTTAGCCTATGAAACCCAGAACCAATGAAATCCTGTTGTTATGGCAACCCACTGTATGGTATTTGTTTTAGTAGCCAGGAAACTAATACAAATAATAATGGGAATTTCTTTAGTACTAACCATTTGGTGCAAATTTGTTTTGTGGACGTTTCTTATAAAGATAGCTGCTAGATATTTTGGCCAACTCTATGGGTATATTTTTAATTTAATTTTGAGATAATTTCAGGCTTACAGAAGAGTTGTAAATCTAGTACAGAGTTATATACTGCACCCAGCTTCTCCTTATGTTAACATATTATAGCATAGAATATTGCTTATAACTAACAAATTAACTTTGGAACATGCCATCAACCAATGTATCTGGGACTCATTTGAATTTCCTACATTTTTCTGCTAATGTCCTTTAATGTTCTAGGATCCAGTCCAGGATTCCACATTCCACTTAGATGACATTTTTCATTTCTCTCTTCTACCTGTGTCAGTTCCTCAGTTTTTTTTTCCCTTGTCTTTCATGACCTTGACCCTTTTGAAGAGTACTTGTAAGTTATTTTGTAGAATAATCCTGTATTTGGTTTATACAATATTTTCTCATGTGGTTAGAAACTTTTTACATTATTTACTAATACTACTTAGAAAATAAATGATTCAAGTTATGTTTTACTGAAGGCATTTATTGCTTTTCAACATAATTTTAAAAGCATTATTTATGTTTACTTCCGTTTATATGATTATAAAGATCACTCTTACACCTATTTTTTTTCAGAGTTAAATATGTCACTTTAGTCCATTTTATTTAAATCTTTACAGCAGGGAAGATGGCAGAGTAGGGTATAATGGATTCACCCCTGCTACACAGGACAAGAGAGGGGACAGGGCAAAAATGACCGGGAGTGATCAAAGAGGGACTCCAGTGTTTCATAGGGAGGAGAGAGGTGGGAGATTGGAATGGGGAGGACAGGGTGGGTGTGATAGGCCATGACCCCCATCAGGGATGGGTGATGGCACACAAGGAAGTGTACATCCAAGGGAACTGACTAAAACTATCCACAAAAACTGTTCATGAGTATTTGGACATTGACATGGATACATAAATATTTCAATTTGTCTGGATTCAAGATTACAAGAAAGGGACAAATAGAATAAGAAAATTAGGTTGAAGCAACATTGTGAAATGAGCAGGTTAAATTGTTTACATTTTTGTTCTCAATAAATTTTCTACCCACTTAGTCTAAAGAAAATGTTCACATTTTTGTTATTTGAATCCTTCTTAAAAGCCTCCCAGTGATTAAATTAAACATCACTCATTGCAGAAGACACTCTGCCTGGCTGATAACAAATGCAATCAGCTGTGGATGCAGCTGATGTGGTCATGATTTAATTCAATGAAATGTCCTCATAGCAACAGACTGGCCAGAACTTGCCCAACCAGAAAAACGGGCACCACCACCTGGACAAGTTGACATATGAAACTGACCATGACAATAACTAAGGACAATTCAGAACTAGCTACCACAAGGGGGAAACTTTTCATGGACTAGGTCCTGCACCTTAGAAGTGCTGTAGAAAAAAAGACATCTAGGATCTTCCAGAAACAGTAGAATGCATTTTTTAATTGATAGACTGAATAAGCCAAAAAGATTATCTGATTACAAAATTGCTTCTTGCAAGGACTCCTTACAGAGAGTCCAAGAAAAATTAAATATACCCTTGGTAACCCTTTGAATATAAAGATTGGACGATGCTGCCCTTTATTCTTCTTCTAATCCTACAGCTCACCTTCATGTCTCTTCTGGTATCCTTCTTCGCTTGACTACTAAGGTTTGGCAAATGCCTTGAGTCCAGACCTTCAGGGACTGCCAGAATGGTACCCTCAGCAACTTTTAGCCTCTTATCAAGGGTGGAACTCAAGACTATTGCTACGGAATTCCCCAATCCTAAAATGCCTAAAAAAATTAAATTTAGAATTTTAGTTGGAGTTTACAATTCAGGATTGCCTGATCTTTTTCAGTTTATGCATATGACTCTGAGTCTGGGAGAAACAAAAAAGAAAAAAAAAATGGATCTGGGTAGCTAAACAGGAAGAGTCAGAAGATGAACAAGGGACACTACAGATATTATTGGTAGGGATGCTTCCAAACCACTAAGGGTTTATTCAAAGCCATGCCAAAGGTTTTGTCATGAAAGATTTATTGGCCAATAATCCAATCTTGTAAACAAAATAAAAGGATGGATCCACTGAGATTATGAGAAGTGATGATCTCAGACTTTTGGTGCTCTTTCATTCAGGGATTTCATCTTCTAATTATGAACTTGTTAATGGACTTAAATGTGGTTTTGGGGAGTTGTTTTTAAAAAATCTTGAGTGGAAAGATGTTCCTTTAGACAAGCTTGTTAAATTAGCTGAACCCTTTGCAATAATTCCAGATCAGAATTAAAAATATAGATGATAAAATAAAATAATAGCTTTACAATTTCAGCCACTCCAAAAGGGTGGAATAAAAATTATGAAAGAGTTCTCAATTGCTACTCTAATGACAGTTAATATAAAAATAGGGGTCCCTACAAGGGAAGAGATATACATGATACTAGCTGCCAATATTGCAAGCTTGAGGGACATTGGAAATGAGATTATCCTTTTTTAAAGCAGGGCAAAAAAAAAAATGAGTGCTGGGCTCATAAAAGGCCCAATTTAAAATGGATTCCTCATGTGTTTTCATAAAAAATGGGTGCTTTATACTAAAGATAACTTGAAGATTCAGTGGCCATGATGTTTTAGTTTAGTCGAGGTTATACATTTGAGAGGTGCACTTGAAAAGAGAGGTTCCCAGACTCCACAAAGGAGTGAGGTACATTCTTTGGTTGATATTCAAAAACTTCAAACTATATAATGATTCTAAAATAGCTTTTCTACCAAAAGCAAAAACAATCTTGGTTAAAAAAAATGGGCAAGCACAGAAAGTAAACTCCTTTATGTAAACTAGTGGGTTTTATAACTGTTGCGCTTTCTTTTCTGTGTCTCTGAGCCACGGCAGAAAATTTTAAATTATAAGTCTTATATAATCTAATTTAATATCTTTCATTTAAAAAGAAGAGCAGCTATGACTTCTAAGTTACCAGTGTTAGGCATAAAAAAGCTTGCATTTGTGTAGATGTTTTTTTCTAAATGTAAAATGGTTCACTGATCAAATAAGCTAAAACTATATTTTATGCCTACAATGATAAAAATATATGTTTGCATATAACCACATTGAGTCATTATTCTAACAAGTTTTATTTTGACAGTAATTGTGTTTTGTAAGAATCCGATTTGAAAACAGTTTCCAAAATCACTTTGATAACTTAAATATGTAATGTACACGGGAAGAGTTTTTATTAAAATATGAGAATAGTTCTCTCCAAAAATAAAATAGGTGGCTGTTATAGAAGGAGAAAGAGGAAAATGTAGGGAAAAACTTGAATGCATATAAAAGGTTGTAGAATCTTTGTTGAAAAGTTTTTTTTTTCTTGTGGGAAAAGTTGGATAATATTTGGTGGATTTAACCAAGATTCTAAGAGGCTTTGTATAAAACAGTATACTGAGGCAAAAGTAGAATTTTGTTTTCTCTCTGTTTAAATAAGAGTTATCTTGGATTATTAGTCTATTCTCAGTAACAGATTATGCATTTTTCCCTGTGAATAATCAATGTAAAAGGCAGAGAGTTTGTATTTTATAAGAATAAATTTTATATAAACTTTGTTGTGTCCTTAATTGCTTAAGAGTAACAAGTCTCACTTTCGAAAAAAAATACTTGTTTTTGTTTTTGTTATGTTTTGTTTTGTTTTACCACCATATTGTCTTGTATATTTGCTTTAAAAACTTTTATTGTCACTGTGGTTAAATAGAGAGCAAAGTATTGCTTAACAGTATACCATATTCCTATTTAACTTAGTGTTCAAACCTCCTTCCAACTTTTGACATTTTGCCTTCTCAAATTAAAACCTCGAGGATTTCTTTTTTATTTCAAACTATCTTTGGGATTTCTAAAGGGCCTGTGGAAAATTATAAAAGATTTGCTTCTTTCATCTTGTGAAAAAAGAGGTGCTGAAAATAGTTAGATTTATTTTGGTATGTTATGAATTTAATGGGAAGAGTCAAATTAAAAGGGAGTTTATAACTTTTTAGATTGGATTTTTATGGGAAAATATTATATATATCAGATATTCCAGAAGTTCTATGAAGTTCATAGAGATATGTTAATATCTTCACTGTCCATGGTATGTGTTGGTATTGATCTGCTTAATATTAAGGAATAGTATAATGTTGTTAGTCATAATTTCAGTCATTTTTAGAATGATCTTACACTTTTACAGAGCAGTAATAATTTAACCATGGTTATTCTTTGTCTTTTAAGACTTAATTCTTTTGTAATCTACATATAGTTTTTGTCTTATTCTAATGTTTTCCTGAAAATACATGCAAACAGCTATAAATTAGAGTCCTTCATCTTCAATAAAAAGGGATAACTACTGCAGAGACCTGCGGGTATACTGTGCCAGGTACTTGGAGAACAAGTTTCTAATAAGATTGCTTAAAGAACTTTGAGACCATACTATGGGATTGAATCAGGATTTGCAGAATTCTAGTAGGAAGCTGATGAGTTCATGCGATTGCTTAAATAAGGTTGAAGAGAACAAAAATGAATTACTGAGGACTGAGTGAATTGATGAAGAATGTTTCTGGATTTTGTTTGAAATAGTTTCAGGCATGTCTTTATTTTATTACTCCTCTACCCATACACTGGATAAAAGGACTGTCTGTAATAAGGTTTTTATAATCACATAGTCACATGATAAAAGCTGTATAGTAATATAATCATTATCAAGGAGCTAGACTACTGGATTACAGCTCCACAATTTTGGGTATTTATTTCTGGCTAGATATTTCTAATATACTAGAAACTATAAAGAAACATCCATGTAATGATTCAGTGATCATAATCATTTGCTAGATTCTAATTTCTCACTCACATGTCCTCCATCTTATTTGATCATTCTCTCAATTTTTATGCATATCTGGGCAATGACTATTTCAAATTCTTCATGCTAGAAAGGGGTATTGACCTCATGAAGTAGAGGAATGAAACTAGTTGATGTTCTACCCCAAGAATCTGAAATATAACTGAACGGCCACCTAGCAAATAAAGAAAAAACAGGAAAATGAAACAAAATTACTGACTGAGCCTACTACAACCATCCAACAAGAAAGGGTTCAATGGTGATGACTGGAGTGTTTTGGCCAAATTCCCAATGAGATCATTGGAAAAATGATTGAAAAGTTGACTGTTAAATAAAATAAAATGGCTTTCTGCAATGGTTGCTGTCAGAGAAATTCAGTCTAAGACATAACAGGAACTTTCCAAAAGACAAAGCAATTGATCATAGTGACAGGGTCTTCTAAGAGCCCATAGAATTGCAGATTGAATAATGCTTAGACACTTAGTAATAAGACAGTTTCAGAACAGCAGAGAGTCTTTCAGAAATAGATAAGTATATCATAATAAACCACATATATCTTTTCCTGGTTGGGTTAGACTATCCTATGCAATAAGAAATTTAAATGTTGACGAATCATTGTAATCTCCCACTTCTTTTGATTTTTTATTTGAAAATCCTCTTCTTTTATAGATGATTGTGACTAGATGGGTATTGAGACTCTCACCCCAATTTCCTTGCACCCCAATTTCCTTACCTCAACATCTCCTTACTCAAGCAAATTCTCTTTCAGGCACAGGCAGTGGGCACGTTGAATTGGAATTCGTTGGTGGGCCTCAGGAGAGGGAACCCCAAGAGGACTTGGAAGACAAAAAGGAAAAGTAGAGGAAGTAAGGGGAGGTAAAGGTGAATTCCTTTGCTTCTAGCTTTTCCTTAGCTGCTGAAGACCTTTCCCTCTGTTCTTAATAAGATGGCACTATCATTAATGAAAAGTTGGTCAGTCCTGGCAGTTTTCTCCAGACAATTCTTTCTCATCTCTGGTGTCTGTCAGAAGCTGAAATGCACTCTTGATAGTAAACTTTGGTGACTTAAATTTACTTCTAAACAGAGTTAAAGTGCATTGCATATAAAAAGTTCACATTCTTTTGTCAGTGATCTCTGCTTTCTTCTTTGCCCATTCTCAAGGATAGCCAGTCCCTTTGCTTGAAGTAGTATAGAAATTGAACTTTATGAGATGCATTCACTAGGTTCCCACTGAAGGAAAAGCAAACAGGAAGTAGTATCTTATGGAAATGCATACACTGTGTAGTCTCAGGGCTGCAGTTAGTGAACAACTTGGGAAGAGAAGTTACTACCTAGTAATTTTTCTCTAAAATCAATGTGTAGTAATAAATTATTGGGACTTTTTATGATCAGAAACTTATGACATAATAAGAGGCTATTACAATAACATGGTACATAGAAATAAGAGTATATTTTAATTCAGATAATTGTATAGATTTTTACTTATTTTCTCTTTGCATTATTTGAGGGGTGTTGATGTATTGGGAAGGTGCAAGGGAGTTCTTAAATTCAACGTATCCATTTTATTTATGATTATATTTTAAGGATATGTTTAGCTGATCTTTGATGGTATGACATCAGTGCATTACCCAAGAAAAGGTCATGCTCTTTTTATCTATTTTTGTGGGTGTAAACCTATTGTGGGTGGGACCTTTTGCTTAGGTTGAGGTATGGGTCTTAATCCTCTTACTGGAAACCTTTATGAGAGTTGAAATTCAGAGAAGCATACGGAGAAGATAACACAGAAAAATGCTGCAGAGAAGCTGAGAAAGAAGGCCACAGTTGGAGAAGCCAGAAGCTGAAGCAGCGAAACCCAGGAGAAAAGGATCAGCAGACGCCAGCCATGTGCATTGCCTTGTGAGAGTACTTCAGTTATCTTCTGTTGATGACTTGATTTGAACATTTTCATGGTCTCAGAACTGTAAGTTTGTAAATTAGTAAATCTCCATTGTAGAAGCCAACCCATTTCTGATACATTGCATTTAATCAGTTTTAGAAAACTAAAACATGCTCTGAAACCCTCAAGACAGAAAAACTAGTTTTCACAATCAGATTTCTCAAACTCTTTAAACCGTCAACTGAGAATTGCATAATGCTGAACCATTACTATTGATTCATCAAAATTAATAAGTATACATTAGACTTGCCACATATCTTTCCTTGCTTTGTTACCTAACCCCATTCAGGCAGAAGTGTTTTGCTTCAATAACCCATAGGATGTGAAATCCTCTGTATTCCTGAATGAATCAACCAAAAAGAAAGAGTGCATATAGAAAGATTCATCAAGAGACTAAGAACAGCTGAAAACTGTCAAACATGGTTATCTCACTCTCTGAGACAGAGAATGATTAAAAAAGGGGAATTGTTAAATGAATAGGCAAGGGGTTGAAGACAACTTATCTGTACATGTTAAAAGAAAAGGCCAATTTATCTATATATGACTAAAGAAAAACCTAAATCACCCACACAGGCCTAAAACACGTTATCTGTAAGATGCCTAAGACAAATTATCTGTGAGACAAGTGATTTGGGACTCTCAGACCTTGCATAACTGCTAGGACATTCTAACATTCTTTGAAGCTGAGCCTTGCTTTCCCCAAAACCAGGGATTTTCTGGAGCTTAGGCTGGGGTGGGGGTATGGGGGGTATATAAATCTCATCAGTAACCCATTAACATCCCAATCTTTCATATGCTTTGATTTTTTACTTATTTTTTTCTTCACCAATCACATTTTTTTCTTGTGTAATCTAATTATTTTTACTATATAAACTGCCTCTTTCTCAGGGAAAATGGAGCTTTTTTGTCTCAACACTGAGTGTTTCCCAATTTGCAAGTTCCTCCTTTTTGATAAATGAATTATCTCTCTTTTCCTATATTCTTAAAAATTGGCTTTTATTTGACATGTTCCTTGTAATGACTGAATACATAGTGATAAAGTACGATTTAATATTAGTGCTAATTGCCTCAAGGCAGCCAATAGTGATGGTAAGATTATGAGTCTTGAGGAAAAACAGCACGGATAGCTCTAGTGCACCCATTATAATATCAACAGACCCAGACTAGGAGGCAAACAAATGGGGCTTTCTTTCTGCATTTGCGTAACCTAAGTGTATCACCTAACCTATGTAAACCTTCATTTCCTCATCATTTAAATTATCAGACTAGAAAATTACAAAGTAATGATTATTTCTGGAATTAATTGACTGATAGCACTGAGTTATTTTCTAAAAGTAATATTTCAAAAAATATGTTTTGAAAATCATATTAGCTATGATTTCCCTAAATAACATCTACTGTGTTTAAATATATTGATAACCTTAAAATGTGTTTATGTTTGTTTGACAGTTAACATGAGCCAGGCCATATGCTGAGTTCTTTGAGTTGACTAATGTCACAACATGCCAGTGAACTACCTGCATTGATGATCTCCATTCTAGAGACAAGAAAAGAAAGATGGAATTAAATTTTTAAAAAGGTTCTGAAGTTCACTCAGCTATAAAATTTGAAGGCAGAGAGCTTGACATCATATCATGATTTTCTTAGCATTTTGAGTTACTTTTTCTATGACTGAAAATTATTATATCAAAAATGTATAATTTAACTGAATTGGAAAAAAAAAGTACTGATTTTACTTTTTCCAGGGAACAATTTTAAAAATTTGAGTCAAATATTAGTCATATTAGATCCATCCCATTCACTCAATGTACCAAATAAATACCTAGAATTCTGATTAATTTACGCTAAAAGTAAACCATATTATTAATTTCTTTTGCCTCAATACATTATACAAATTGCCATTGAGACATAGTGATGTCTTGTAGAATGTATCGTGTGTAATTATTTGAGACAATAGAAGGCTTGATACTCATTGAGTTCTATTTTTCCCATACTGACCGTTTTATGGTCTAATTAAGGAATATTACGCTAATTCACATCTAACATTTTGAAAAGAAATGCTAATGATTCTAGAAGCTTGCAAGAATGATAGCCAGAAAGGTAATGCCCAAAGCAGTTTATAACCTCTTAGCTTTCTTTTCTTCCGCTAGCATTCCTGCTTCTTCTCAGTTCTCAAATACTTTTAAGGAGCATTATGCTTAATGTCCTTAGGAACATATACATCTCTGAAAAACTGTAAATTTGTTCTAAAAACGAAAGTCCTTCTTTCCCATTGATATATTAAAATGAGAAGAGAATTGTTTCCAAGAGAAACTGGTATCTATTTTCAATAAAACTGAATGGTTCTCAAACATTTCTATTTTACAAAGGACTAAACTTCCAAAAAGCATATATAGAAATCAACATAGAACTTATTTTTATTTTGCCAAGATGTGCAAGCAACAAAGACAACTAATCTAATAATGTTATAATTCACAGAAGGAAGAAAATTTTGACACTACTACATTAGAAAAAAAATCTCGATCTTTTAGTAGAATAGTTTCTTACTCAGGGTGATTTAACCAAATCAATTTTTTATATTTTATTCTGGATTTTTGTCTCTTCTCTCTGGGTCAGCTCTGCTCTGTGACTGATGTTCAGGAATAAGTTCTTTGTAAGATGTCCGTTAAAAATGATTTTTTTCCCGTAAATATGTTGATTCTGTCATTGTCCTCATCCCTATTTCCCATCCTATATCTGATATTCTACACAAAGAGAAATTTGTCCAACATAAGAGTTCTTTAATTCTATAATCATAACACCTAGAATTTTTTGTGTTCTTTAAACTTATATGTAGCTGGTTAAATTATTTAATATAGCTCATATGTATTATCTTACTTTGCCAAAACTTTTCCTTGCCCTATCCATTAACTCTGATTTAAACAGATCTTTAGATTAAAGTTCCTGGGTTTTATATTGAAATAGTATTACAGTTTATTATATTCAACAATTTTTAAAGGGCCGTATGAATTGGAAATGTGCCTCTGTATGATTTTTATACAACTGCTTCTTCCAGCTGAGGATTTCTGTCATAAAGGATTTTGCTAATTATTGTGAAGACTTCTCCCCTCAAGAGTGAATAATTCAAATCTTAATTCCCATGGGTCACAGTGTTATACAATGTTAGTACTGTGATGCTAATTCATTCTTGCTACTGAATTTTTGATAGCTTTATATTTTTTAAAACGTGCTTAAATTTGAAGCTTATTTTCTTTATTAACTATAGATTTACCTACAGAAGATAATTTTGTAATCTACTTGTGTGGCACATAAAATGTAGTCTTCTTTCTATGACAACATGGTATTTATTTTCATAAACACTTGAGAAAACCTCATTACTGTTTACTTGCCGAAATTTATAAATAAGGGTGATTGATTCCTAATACCTTGAGAAAAAGAAAATTAGCTACTAATGTTTTCAATTAATAACAAAGCTGGAGACAAATTTGTGAGCACCTGAAACAGAAGGGCATAATTTCATGGGGAATAAGAAGGCATCATAAACAAAACACCTGATTCAAGTACTTAGAAAAATATTGGGCAGTGTGAAGTGCAAATGGAAGCATTACGTAATTATTAAATTGGAGTTAAAGGAATTGAAATGGATCTCAAAATATAGAGTGCCCCTGGATTCAAACTAATTCTGGCCTTGGGGGAGAAAAGAAGTTTGTGGATTATGTTTTACCTTGTTCTGCAAATATGTGTTTTTAATTCTTTCCAATTTTTATGTGAAGTGCAACTGGGGGCAATTGTATCCTTCAGAGGACATCTGACATTGTCTAAAGACATTTCCAGTGATTATAACTCAGGGCAAGCATGCTTTTGACATCTAGTGGGTAAAGGTGAGGGATGCAGCTAAACATTCTGCATGTCAAGACAGTCCCCTACTACTAAGAATTACCCAGCTAAAAATGTCAATGGTGCTGAAGTTGAGACAGCATGCTCTAAAGTTTCTATCTACCATATCCCTTGATAGGTGAAATATGAGTCATAAGGATAATGAGCTGTGCTTTCAGAGAAGCGTTGCCACATTAGTCAATCATTATTAGGGTCTTTCTATTAAATATGTAAATAGCCTTTCTGTCCTTCATAGTGATCAGATTCAAGCCAGATGTGTGAGCCAGACAATAACAGAGCCCCAGTCAGTATAAAATCAGGAATACTGGAATAAGACAAAATCAAACCTTAACTCATGAGTCATTAAAAGTAAATGGAAGGGTTTGCAAAGGTAATTCAGTGTTAGAATTCTCACCTGCCACATGGGAGAACAGGTTCAGTTCCTGAACCATGCATACCCTCCCAAAACAAACAAACAAACAAAAATTCAACAAATGTTGCTGCAGTAATGGGATACTCACATGGAAAAATAATGAAATGTGTCCCCGCCACATACCATACAAAAAAAAAAACAGTAAGTGGAGCCTTGACCTAGTATTTTTGGATGGTTTACGCTTAAGTTCATAAAACTTTGTATGTTGGTTTATATCACGTAGTGTCTGGAGTTTAAAAAGAATGAATCATGGTATTGAAAAATTGGATAAAGCAAAGAGGCAAAAATGACATAACTTTGTTTCCTTTTGCAGCTATTCCTTATGCTTGGTAAAAAATGAAGGTATTTCTTACCCTGTCTGTAGGTTGCTTTTTCCTTTGAAATGAAATTCTGCTTCATGATAAAAAAACAAGCCTTGCCATGCCAAACACAATATTCATCAAATGGGATAATGCTTTTCCTGAAATAAGTCTTGATTCTGTATACAGGTCACACATTGGTGCTTGGGTTTCATGGGAAGGGTAAAATTGTCTTAAAAACTCGTCTTTCTAGATGGGCAGAGTATTGCGTTCTTATCTTTAAATTTTTCAAAGATACTTTTTTCTACCTCGCATTTTCCCACAAACTCAAATATTAATGTCTTTTTTCAAAGGGTGACCAAATGTCTTCACCTTTATCTATGCGACTTTCACAAACTTTGGAGACTGTAGTTCCTTGTTATCTTGTACTTGCAAACTTAATCCAAGTGATACAAAATGCAAAAACTTTCATTGCTGATTGAAATGCATAGCCAACACCATTTCCTTCCCTGAGTACAATGGCTTCATATTCCGTATGTTTGAGCTAAGCTTTCACTTATAACACATTTTCCACAAAACATAGTGACTGATCTTTTAAAAACATTCCCTTTCTTTAATTCTTTACTACCTGGAATTACCATATGTACTTTATTTATTTGCTGTTTTTTTTTTTGAGGGGGGGTGATGGTTGCTATTGTTTGCCTCCCTACAAGAAAGCAAACTCAATGAATACCTGTGCCCTGTTTTTTCTTTTTTTTTTGCCTAGAACATAGTTGAAATACAATATATTCTTACTGAATAAGTGAATGACCAAATAAATGAATGAAAGCTGAGGATGAAGGAGAAATCAGTCCACCACTTTCTTATTCTTTGCTCTTATTTCTCTCTGTAGCTTCCTTTCCTACAGGATATGTATGACTAGACTCTTGTTGACCCATTACAACTGCTTTTAAGCCAAGGTTTTATATTGGTCCTTCATTCTCTGAACTAAATTTCAGTCAATATAGGGCCTGCATATAGAAGCATGTCTCGTTTCATGAAATGGAATGTTCTCATTTGATGAATATTGTGTTTGGCATGCCATGTTTTGGGATACTAATAGGGCATTCCATTTCATTGCTGAATATTATTTCCATTGAATGGATATACCACAATTTTTCTACCCATTTTTTTATCGATACAAAATTGGTTTGCTTCCACCTTTTGTCTGGAACACTCATGTATAAGACTTTTCATGGACACATCTTTGCATTTTCTTCATAAAATATCTGGTAATGGAATTGTTAGGTCCATGGTAAGTGTATGTTTAACTTTATAAGAAATTTGACAAATTACTTCCAAAGTAGTTGTATATTATTTTAGCAGCAATGCATCAGAATTCTGTTTACTTTATATCTTTCCCAACCTTGTAACAGCCACACTATTGGACATGCAATTGTAGCTCATTGGGGTTTTATTTTGCTTAATCCTAATAATTACTCATCTTCAGTGAAATGATGAAAGAAGCTACTTTCACTATGTCCTCATCTTTAGAAGAAAAGTGTTCATACTTTCACTTTGTATGAGGTTAGCTAAGTTATTTTTTAAAAATATTTGTTTGTTTCCATAAATGTTCTTTATCAGGTTAAGGCAATTTCCTCCTATTCTCAGTTTGTTGAAATTTTTAAAAACATTATTAGTGGATTTTGAATTTTATCAAATTATTTTCTTGAATTCCTGGAATAAACTATTTTATACATGCTTCCTTAAACTTTTGATCTGTTGAATTAGATTTACCACTATGTTGTACTGGATATACACATATAATTATCTCTGGGGAAATGCTTTGCATGGTTTACTATAAATGTAATGCTGGTCTCATAAAATAAGATGGAAAATGTTCATCTTCTCTGTTTTCTGAAAGTTTATGTAAGATTGTGATTCTTGTCTTTTTAAGTGTTTGATAAATTGCCAATAAAGCAATCAAGTCTGGGGTTTCCTTCGTGGTGGGCCATATTTGGGGGGGAAATGATTCAAAAATGGCAGAGACCATTCAACAAAAACTGACCGAAGAAGAAATTAAAAATCTCAACATCTCTATATCTTTATATAAATTATGTTGTAATAAACCCCAAGACTTGATTGCTTTATCGGCAATTTATCAAAGGCTCACCACCTTTGTTTTTAAAGAAATTTTATTGAAAAAAATCACATACCCCACAATCCATCTCAAGTGTACATTCAGTGACTTCTAGAATATTCAGAATTGTGTATTCATCACCACAGTCAATTCTAGAACAAGAGCATTTACTATGTTATACAGTCCCATGTTTCAACCTCTGACTTGTCTTGTGTTGACATACAAGACCCTACAATTTTCCTTTCAACCACAATAACACCCATATATTTATTGCTGTTAATAACACTCCATATAATATGCTACCATCACTCCCATACATTTCCAAACATTTAAAATTAACCTTATTACATATTCTGCACAAATTATGCATCAGCTCCCCATTCTCTACCTTCATTCTATTTTCTGACACCTATGTTCTAGATCCTAACATCATGAGTTCTCTAGTTACACTGAGTTCATATTAATGAGATCGGATCATATTTGTCCTTTTGTTTCTGACTTATGTTCTCAAGTTTCATCATGTGGTCACATGTGTTATGATTTTATTTCTTCTTACAGCTCCATAATGTTTCATTATATATATGTACATATGAGCATCAGCATGCATATGTCTGTTTGCTTCCCTGCTCTCATTATTCTGAGTATATACCTCTTTTTATCAGTTCATTTTTATAGATCTACTTTCCCAGTTCTTGATATGTCTAATAATTTTTTAATGAATGCCAGATATCATGAAAGTTATCTTATTGAGTGTAGAGGTTTCCTTATAATTATTTTTAAATGTTGAGTTTTATTCACCCAGGCCCTTAATTTATTTGTGGATCATCTTCATATTTTTGAGGATTGCTTTAAAACATTTTTAGTTTAGGACTAGGGTAGGGCTTTTACTCTAGGACTTTTGTAGTCCTCTCAGATATTTCTATTGAATGTGCCTAGTGTTCAATGTGGTCTTTCTGCTCTGCATTGTCAATATCTGAGCATTTCTCAGGCATGTGTAAGCCCTAGAAGTTCTTTATTTCTTTAATAGTTCTTCATCCTCCAGTTATTCAGGTGGTCAGTTTTTGGATTCTCAACATAGACATGTGTGGCTCCATATTCAACTAAAGATTCAATGAAATTCCTGTGGCTATATCTCAGCCTTGCAAATTTCAAGTACTTCATCCATCCCTCCCTGAGCAATAATCTCTTCTCTTTGCCTAAAGAAGGCCCTCCTTGTTGCCTGCATTCTCCTGCCTGTATATTTTGAAATATCTCTAAAAAATAAGCCAGTTTGATTTTAGGGCTCATCTTGTTTGTTTTCCTTCTCTCAGTGTCATAGATTTGCATTCCTTAATTTTCTAATTTCTGAAAACTGTTTTACATATTTCATAGAGTTTTCTGATATTTTAATGGTGGTCTAGTTTTAGTTACTGTTTCATGGCTGGATGTAAAACTATAGAACATACAAGTTAATATATGAATAAGAATATAAGGTCATATAACCTAGAAGTTGTGCTAAGTTATTTAAAGTTATTATTATACTCTGAAGAACATATACTAGCTAGCCCAAGATGGGCTTAAGATGGGGTCAAGGTTCTGACCCCACAAAAGCTTTGAAGAAGCAGATAAAACTGTCATAAATGCTTTCTCAAAGCTTCATAGAATAGTTAAAGAATTGCAGTAAAATGACCACTGAAAAAAGAAAGACTAACTTAAAAACGTCAAGAAAACCTCCTTGCAGTACCCTTGCTGGCCCAACACCCATTCTCACATCAGTTCAACACAGAACTTGCACACACTCCCAGTGTGATCCTTGGTTCTGGATCCAGAGGGAGCAGAATAACTCCCATGCACATAAGGGTACGTGCATGTTTGTACCAATCTATCTGGTGTCCTTAAACCAGGACACTGTCATGGGCTTGCTATCACAGAAATTTCCTGGCAAGTAAGCATGCTCACAGAGCTCTCCTGCAGAATGCAACTGCTTGGAGCAAAGGATTGTTAGTTGTGAGAAATATTATGTGAAATCTGGGATTGTGAAGAATTTCAGTATCATGGGGAAAAGGGGAGCATTCATATTGGTGTAAACAGAGGAAATCATAGGGTCACACATGCATGCTTAGGACAAGGCACATGCACAGGGAGACCCTACATTTTTGTCTTGGGCAAGTCTCTGAATTTATTGTGTGAGTAATCTCCAAAAGAGAGCACTCAAGTCAATATGCCAAAAATGGGAAAGGCATTTATTTTTCTCTCTCTCCTTTCTCTTCCTCTCTCTGTACATTCCTTGCATTCAAAGGAATCTTTGTCATAACCCTAAGTGGATAAAGGCTGAAGGAACAGTTTTCAAATTCTAGTGATAATGCATTAAGATATCAAAATAGTCAATTTGCAACAAAAGATTACAAAACATACAATGAAATAGTAATTGATGGTCCAAACAAAGGACTACAAGAAAGCATTAAAACCATTGATGAAGATGGCTAGACCTGGGATATACTACAGAAACACTTTAAAAAATAAATTATCCTAGGGCGGGCCACAGTGGCCCAGAAGGTAGAGTTCTTGTCTGCCATACCAGAGACATGGGTTCGATTCCCAATGCCTGTCCATGGAAAAAAATAAATAAATAGAAAAGTTCCTAAATATGTTCAAAGACCTAAAGAAAACATGGACAAAGAAACTAAAGACTGTCAGGAAAATGATAGATGAATGCAAACAGAATATCTATAAAAATTAAAAAAACAAATCAAACTGAGCTAAAAAGCACATTAATAGAAATTAAAAATGTTCAATAGCTGATTGGAAGTAGCCCATGAAAATCAGTGGATTTGAAGCTCATGAGATGATTGAAATCATTCTGTCTGAGGAAAGAAAGAAAAAAAAAATGAAGAAAACTGAACAAAGCCTGAAAGAACTGTGGGAACATCGTCAGGCATATCAATATACACAGTGGTGAAGTCCTAGAGGGAGAAGGAGAGAAAGGGGCAGAAAGAATTTTATGTGAGGTATGAAATGTAATGAGAGACATAAAAATACACAGCCAAGAGGCTTAATGTACTCCAAATACAATAAACCCAAATAGGCACAGCCTAAAACATATATTAATCAAATTTTCAAAAGCCAAAGGTAGAAGATCTGAACTCTACAAGCATTGTGTTGTATGCCAGGGAGTCTCAATAAGATTATGTACCTTTTCTCATCAGAAACCATAGGGACAAGAAGGTAGTAGGATGACATATTTAATGTGGAAATTAAACAATACATTCTTAAGCAAGCAATGGGACAAAGAAGAAATTACAAGGGATTATCAGGAAATATCTTAGGATGAATGAAAACAAGAACATAACATGAAAATGTATGGGCTGCATCAAAGCAGTACTCAGAGTGGAATTCATAGTCTTAATGATTATATTAAAAAGAAGAAAGATCTCAAGTAAGCAACCTATATTCACACCTGGAGAAACCAGGAAAAGAACAGGAATCCAAGCCCAAGGTGAGTAGAAGGAAGGCAAATTAGAGTCAATTAGAATAGAGTTAAAATGAAATGGAGAGTGGAAAAAGAGTAGAGAGAATCACCAAAAACAAAACTTTGTTCTTTGAAAGGGTCAATAAAATTAGTTAGCATTTAGCTAGACTGACAGAGATAAAAAGGAGAGGAGGTAACAAACACCAGACATGAAAGGGCAGGAGACATTACTACCGATTTTACTGAAATAAAAATGAATTATAAGGATATTTTGAACTACTGTAGACCAACAAACTAGACACATAGTTGAAATGGACAAATTCCTAGTAATAGAAAAGTTACCTATAATGCCACAAGAACAAATAGAACTTAGCAGATCAATAAGTAAAGAGATCGAGTCAGTAATCAGAAACCTCTCAAAAAAGAAAAATTCAGGATCACATGATTTCCCTGGCAAATTTTATCAAACATACCAAGAAGAATCAATATGAACACTTCTCAAATTCTTCAGAAACTTGAAGATGAAAAAAGTCTTCCTAATTTATTCTATGAAGCTAACACCATTTTAATACCAGAGCCAGTTAGAGATGTCACAGGTTAAGAAAGTTAGAGACCAACAGCTCTTCTGAACATAGATGCAAATATTCTCAACAAAATATTTACAAACTGAATTCAATAGCACATACACATGTTTTCACACCACAATCAGGTAGGAGTTATCCCAGGAATGCAAAGGTGGTACAACATAAGAAACTCAATCAATGTAATATACTACATTAATATATAATACACTACATTAGTAGAATGAAAGGAAAAAATATGGTCATCTTAACTATTAAAAATAACAGGCATTTGAGAATATCTACTATTCTTTCTTGATAAAAGCACTCAGCAAAATGGGAGTATGAGGAAAATTTACCAACATAGTAAAGGACATATGAAAAACTCACAACCAGCATCATACTCAATGGTGAAAGAATATAATCTCCCCCTAATGGTAAAGAACAAGACAAGGATACCTAATACCAGTCTTGCTATTCAACATTGTAATACAAATTAGAGAAATTAAGTAAGAAAAGGAAACAAAACAAAAAATATTCAAGTTGGAAAGGAAGAAATCAACTAACCCTATTCTCTACTAGAGCTACTAGTGACTACTAAAACAATAAACAAATTCAGCAAAATGCTATAGGCACAAGACCAAGTTAAAAAAAAAACAAAAAACAAAACATAGTGTTTCAAATATCCAGCAGCAATGAACAATCTGAAAATGAGATCAAGAAAAAGAATCCATTTATTATAGCAACAAAAAATATAATATCTAGCAATAACTTTAACCAAGGATGTAAAGGACATGTACACAAAAAATTATAAATCATCACTGAAAGTAATGAAAGAAGACCCCAAATAAATGGAAAAATATTCCTTGTTCATGGATTAGAAGACTTGACATTTTTTAAATGAAAATACTACTCAAAGGATTCTACAAATTTAACACAATACCAATAAAAATTCCAACAGTCTCTCTAAAGAAACAGAAAAGTTAATCACCAAATTCATATGGAAATACAAGGAACCCTTAATAGCCCAAACTATCTTGAATAAGAAGAACAGAGCTTGAGGACATACGTTTTCCAATTTCAAAATTTATTACAGAACAACAGTAATCAAAACAATGTGCTACTGACACAAGTAAAGACATATACATAATGAATAGTATTGAAAGTACAGAAATAAATCCACATGTCTATGGTCAATTGTTTTTTATCAAGGAAATCAAGTCCACTCCATGGGGAAAGATGAGTCTCTTTAAGAAATGTTGCTGGGAAACTGGATATTCACATTCAAAAGAATGAAAGAAGATACCGAGCTTACACGGTATACACAAATTAATTCACAATGGATCAGTGAATTAATTACAAGAGCTATAACTATAAAACCCTTAGAAGAAAATCTAGGGAAATAGATACAGGACTTTATATTAGGCCATGAATTTTTAGACTTTACATAAAACACTAGCAACAAAAGAAAAAATAGATGGGACTTCATCAAAATGAAAAGCTTTTATACATCAAAGAACTTTATCATGAAAGCAGAAAGACAACTAAAGAGTGGGAGAAAATATCTGAAAGTATTATGTCTCATAAAGATTTAATATCCAAAATATATAAAGAAAACTTACAGTTCAATAACAAAAAGACAAGCAACTAAATTAATAAATGGGCAAAAGATCTGTATAGACATTTCTCCAAAGAAAATGGCAAATAAGCTAATGAAAAGATCCTCAATATCAGTATCACTAGCTGTTAGGAAAATACAAACCAACGATACAATGAGATACCACCTCACACCCATTAGAATGACTACTATTGAAAATATAATAATATTAAGTGCCGGTGAGACAGCAGAGAAAATTAGAACCCTCATGAATTGTTGATGGGAATGTAAAATGGAAAGTCATTTGACAATTTCTCAAAAAGTTAAACATAGAACTACTATATCATCTGGCAATCCAATTTCTAGGTATACACCCACCAAAATTGAAATCAGTGACTCAGACAGATATTTGTACACCAATGTTCATTGCAATGTCAATCACAATAGATGATAAGTTGAGGTAACTCAAATATCCATTAGCAAGTGCATGGGTAAGCAAAATGTGGTATACACATATGGTGGAATATTGTTCAACCTTGAAAAGGACTGAATTTCTGATACTTGCCACTACATGGATGAGCCTTGAAGACATCATATTGCATGCAGTAAGTCAGATACAAAGTGACAGATGTTGTAATATTGCACTTACATGAAATAGGTAGCATATGCAAATGCATAGAAACATTTACCAGAGATGATCAGGAGAAAGAACAAGGAGTTAATGCATAATGGTTGTGGGATGTCAGTTTGGAATGATGGGAAAGTTCAGGCAATGGTTGGTGGTGAGCACAACATAATGAACTTGATTAATGTCAATGAATGGTATGCTTGTGAGAGGTAGAGATGGGAAAATTTAGGTTGGATTTATGCATCTTTTTTTTTTAAAGAGCAACTACAAGACAATGATGATTAAATGAAATACCTTATACTGGACTGGATCACATAATGGAGGAGAAAAGTTCCAAAAGGGCATTAAATGGACATGTAAAAAAATTTAAATATTAACTGTAAGCTTTATATCAATGTTAATGTTTTTGAACTTGGTAACTGTATTTAGATGGTTACATAAGTGAATATATTTGTTCTTAGAAAAGTTAAATGGAAATATTATGTGTCCAAGGAATATGATGAATGAATCTATTCCCAAATTTTTAGAAAATATAAATAGAGATGTAAGTAGGTAAATAATAGATGGTGATGATGATGATAGATAGATAGATATATTAATTGATACATTGGTGGATAGAATGTTACTGTAAATGTGGCAAAATGTTAAAATTGGTGGGTCTGGATATTTAGGAGGTATGTTGGTTTTGTATTATTTTTGCAACTGTCCTGTAAGTTTGAATTATTTCAAAATAAAGTTTAATTTTAAAAGTATAAAAAAAGACACACTACTTGATTCAATTATTCCCATTTCTCCAATAAAATAAAGAATGAATAATGAGTAGAAGAGAGGAAAAAAAGTAGAGATATGATGACTAGACACTGGAGCATTTCAGAAAGTCTCTATTCAGGAATAGATAAGTGGTGGGGAAGGAAGTAAGAATCACAGACACAAAGGTGCAGAAGAACATGATTTTGTGGGATTAAAGAGTAAGCTTGTTTTCTCAAAGCAGGAGCTTCATAAAGTGGATTTATGCAAGGTAAATTGAAAAGGTGCGTGTTGCTAAGATGTTAGAAAACCTTGAATGCCATTTTAAGGACTGAGGATTTAATTTATTATTTTAGCAATAAAAAACTATTAAAAATATTTATGGTACTCCCTAAATGACTTTGTTCACCAGCAAAAATTGGAAGCAGCTTTCAGAAACACTTCTTAGGCGCTGGGGCAACAAAGTGTTCATCTCTGAATCTTGCTTTCAACATGCCTGAGGTTTGCTATCTATTGGCTGATTCACAAAGAATTCTGACAATGATAGTTTGAGGAGAAAGGCAATCAGTTCCAAATTAGACGCTCTATATCTCTGGAGAACAAAGCCTCTGGCACTGATTTTTAGTATCAAAGAAAAATTATCAATATAGCAAGTAGGTAATATTTTGGAAATGAAATCTGTCATGATTGACTTGGATAAAATATGCTGACTCCTCTTCAAAACATCAGGAAATATATAAACACAAGGACCAAAGTCTTTGTTTTGCATTGTCATAAACTAATTATATATACATATATATATGTAAAAACATATTTCATCTATCCAAGGATGAGGAAAAAGTAAGTTTCTGCATGGCTTCTTACCTTGTCAAGGGATACAAATATATCATTTCCAGTTGTGTGGCAAAAGTAGATACCAGTTGAGCAGTGGGCTTTGTGCTTTGAAAACTGTCAATAACTGGCCATTTTTGACATTGGCTTGAGAAACCACACAGATTTCATTTGTCTGCCTAGTTGCTGCTTGAACAGCTGGAGTGTCTTTTAGTAATTCCCTTTCTTCCTGTGATATCCTAGCAATGCAAGCTCATTTTCTGGGTCCAATTCAAATAATCATACTTTAATTTCACAAGACTAATGGTTTGGCTGTATGTATTAGAAAACTACTGTTGTCCAAGCACACATACGTATACACACACACATACACACACACACACACACACACACATCAAGTAATCATAGCTTTAAATTTCCCAGATGTCTACAAACTTGCACTGCCATATGGTACCCTCCATATCAATGCCATTTGAGTCTACCTTAATTTCACCCTTTTCTTAAAATGAGGTATTTTTGGAATTAGGAATTTTAGGCAGCAATGTGGAAAACTGAAATTTTCTACACACAAAAAATATATGTAGTGCTTTTATCTTTTTTAGGCCCTATCTTCTACAAGGTCAATGCTTTTACCCATCTCTTGTATTTAGCATAATGAGCTCTGAATTAGGCCCCTGGTCAGATGACATCATTAAGTAGGTGAGAGGTGACTTCTGTTTCTAGCTCCACCAGAACTTGCTTGGTGACCTTGAAAAAGCTACTTAACCTCCCAACTGACTTATTTTTATCACCTGCAAATCGAATGTAACAAGTTCAGCCTCCTTCATGACTGACTGAAGGGTGGTTAAACTAATGTCTTTAAAAATATCTTAGGCCCCTAAGGAAACCTGCTTTGAAAAGTCAGTTGTATTGAATATCAGACCACAAACCACCCTTGCAACCTTTAAATTGCATCACTTATGCACATTTTCACGTTTCATCTTTGTTCTTCATGCTGACCTCAGCCCATTTTAACCTTAAAAACATCCCTTAAAGGTGCTTGGACTATTTAAAATTACCTCTTAGTGAACTGTGCAGTTTAAGATAAGTGATTCAGAAACCCTAGAGAAATTAGAGATTTTCATAAAATTATCAAGTCTGGAGACTTTAAAAAAGATTTTAAGTATTGAATTAAAAATAGATGAAGCAATTTGATGAAATTACTTGAATTTTAAAGAAATATAGTACATAATAATAAAACTTCTTTACAAGGTACACTACTGAAATTGTCACCTTAAAAAGCTTCAATAATTGAAAGCATCCTTCTTTAATCCTTGAAAATGGTATCTCTCCATTTTACTTACAGAATACATTAAACTGTAGCATAATTTTCTTGCACTTACCCACCTTCACTATAATTTCTGCTCCTATTTTTACCATTGACACATTTCTTAATAATAAAAGCTACTAAGAAAGTTCTGCTACCAAAATGCTATTTCTTTGTTGGTAGTCATAAAATCTACATCTATCTGCTATTGGAAGATATATTTTTGTCAGTGTAGCATCATGTTCTTTGAAAATAGTGACAGAATCAACCAGAGCTCTTTCTTATCTCCTTCCTTTGTTGCATTCTCTCCATTTAGGATCCACCAAACCTAACTTATATATGTTTCTTTGTGTTGGGAAGGACTCCCTCATTTATTTAATAACAAGAAAAAGCAGTGAAATCAGCAATAGTTTCCTGCCAAGTGAATTGCATGAACTGATTTGTTCAGTTACAGTGAAGATGCTCAGTTGAAATAATTTATAGGTATCATTTGAAAATGGTAATAGTTATTTTATTTGTGGGGACTTTCTTTTTTTATTCTTTTTTAACTCAGGTAACACAATCGATACAATTTGCTCAGATAACTTCTGGTCACTTATCAGAATCAAAAGCCCCAACAAATGTATGTGCCAGAAAATGCTCTGGGAGATCTAAAAACTAAATAGGTTTGAAACTCCTGTTTTGAGAAATTTTGATGAGTCCCACCACATGGACATAGAAAGGTAAATTTTGAAAATTGCAAAAACCTTCAGCCTACCATATATTTTATAAAGTCATGGGAAATATCAGTATTGGGGATTTCAGTACATTGCTTCTGTTGCCATTCAATCTGGAAACTGTCCTCTTACCAACACTTGTATTGCAGACCAAATATCACTTGTCTTTGATTGACATAGTAGAAAATTCTTTAAAAAAAAAAAAAAAAAACATTAGGCAACTGCAGCAATGGGAAAAAAGTTCCCAATAAGTAGAAAATAATCAATGAAACAAGTATACCTAAATGTTAGATAGAAAGAATTTTCTATGGATGATATACAGCCCTGGATTAGGGAAATGATATCACGTATGGAATAGAACAGGAAAGTAAAGAACCAGTGACTGTTCCAGAACTGTTGAGAATAAGATATTATTGATTAAAAAAAAGACATAAAAGTTAGTTATAATTTTTTAGTATAAATTTAACCCAGAATAGATAGCCCTCTGTCACCTATCTGTCTTCACCTCATATTCTTTCAACTTTTACTACAGTTAAGAAAAAGAAGTAGCAGAATGTAAATTAACATTGTAATGCTCATTTGGGGTTTCTATGGTATGGGTAAAGCAGATAATCCTATGACAAACTTTTTGTATCCAAGTCAGATTCTGACCAAACATCTCTCACCTAAAGGAAGAAAAGTGAAGCATTTAGTTATTTTCAATGAATATAGTCAACAGATACAATAGATGCCACACGTTTTGTTTTATTTCCCTGGGATTCGCAGTATCCTAAAAATCAATTTATCAGATAAGGTACCTGTTACTATAAGCAAGGGAAAACTTATTTCAAAGAGCTTATTAAAGAAAGTAATTTATTATTGTTCCTAGCAGGAAGACAAGAGGAATTGTGTTTTGAGTTAGTTCTTCAGCTTAAGGAAGTCATCACGGACATAAATTCCTCTGGAATAAGTTTCCCAATCACATTCATTCAACATGCATCTCAGACTCTGCTCCAAGCACTGAGTTTTGTAGTATACTTCATTACAGATGGCTGCAAATTCTTCAACATGCCTCTTATAGAAAAGCAACGTTTAATTCCCCAAAACTTGAATCATACCGATTTGCTTTGCCACAAGAGTACAGCAGAAGTGATACTTGGGACTTCTCAGAAATACCATAAGAATTTTTGCAGCTTCCACCCGAGTTCTTGGAGTGCTCACTCCCAACAGAGTCTGTCTTGCAATCCAGCCTCCATGCTGTGAGAGGACCAAGCTCTGTGAAGAGGCTGCATTCAGGCCATCTGTTCTGAACCACCAGAAAATGGTCCATCAACTTTAGTCATGGCATTTCCAGTTGACGCTAACAATTATCATTTGACTGCAACCATATAAGAGACCCCTTAAGAAAACCAATCATTTAAATCCAGGCATCTCACAGAACTGAGTGATGATAAAATTTTGTTTTAGCCACTACATTTTGGAGAGATGGTCATTCATTGAACCATACATATCAAAATCCCTGCACACCTGAAGTGTTCAAGTAGAAAGTAAACATGCAATATAAATATGCTAGATTGAAAAAAGCTACTGAAAAGAGTAAAGCAGGCAAGGAGGAGAGAGAAGGAGAGAGGTTGGGAGAGAGCTGTCTTTCTGCCCTGACTTTCTTAAGAGTATTGGCCAGTTCTCCTGAGGTCCTGGTCCCAGGAGGAATAGAATAATACTCACCATTACAACCCAGAAACCCGCTTCAGGAAGAAAATATTTCATCTTGTATTCTATTTTTAAAAACAAAGGAACCAAAATAATCTTTCACAAAGAAACCTCTACCATAGGTCCCCTCTAAAATCTTATGTGTCAGAATTGAGTTATATACCCCAAAACCTCAACGCTAGTGTTTGATTTAGAGCCATTGGGATAAACAGATACTAAAAGTAGAGTTGGTACAACTGCTTATCATGTAAAGGCCATATTCATTTAGGTCAGAAACTGTCTTAGAGGAAGGCTGACTTTCTGTTTTTAGCCTTCAGGAAATCTGAAGCTTGGTATCCAACTCAAATGATCCTATATATTGAATAAGGATTGAATATATAGAGGAGAGGCAATGTTGGCAGATATTAACATGGAGAAGTTTGGAGAAAATGGCTGTTCGCTATTTTCACAAATACGTGCATATATAAATACATGCATACATATGAAAGAAACAAATATTTAAATAATTTTAATTAACACCGAGTTGGTGCTTAACAAAAATAATCTGGATATGAATTATATAAACTGCATTTGAATGAAAGATTTGAGTAAAGGAATTTTTTTTAATTAAAAAAAATATAGAAATTAAAATAAAAGAGAGAAGCAAATAAGGAGACACAGAGCTCATTAAATACAAACAAGTGCTTACCCAACACAATGAAAGAATCAAATTATTGCAGTTCTTGAAAAAAGTTTCTTCAATATCTCTAATTTGGAATGACCTAATGCTTCTATATGAACTACGAAAGATATGTAATAAAATGCAAATGGAAATTTCAGTCTGAGGTAATTGGACAGAAAGATATTTGACGTGAATCCTTTGTCTTGAAATTCAACACAGTTACACGAATATCAGGATTTATACAGGTAAAGTTTTATTGATTTTTAATCCCAAGGTGAGGTAGGGCTTTTGAGAAAAAAGATTCATCACTGTAAAAAAAGTTAAAAATAGGCAAATGAATTTTTTTCCAAGCTGCTGGGAGCAATATTAAACCATCACAATAACTTTTATCATTTATGTATTATCCTAACATATAAACAGATGGTGTGGGAAATTTTCATTTATATTATTTTATAGTGACTTAAATTGCTAATATCATATAAAACATTTTAGAAGAATGACTAGAGTTAGTGCCATATTCTAAATTATTTCTCATCAATCCCTCACTATATATAACTTACTTGTAATAACCAATTGACTGTATAACGTAAAGTATTAGATTATCATAACACTGTCAGGTTAATTAATTTGTATCCGGGAAGACAGTTAAAACAGAATTAGGTAATGTGCTCAGGTTATTATTATGATTATTTCTTGCAGATATAATCTCTATTAAAAAGACACCTGAATTTCTCAATGTAGATGTGATGTTACATATGCAAACCATAAAGACTTAACAAGGATTTAAGTGTCCCAGTCATTATTCTCATAAGAGCTTAATTAAAACACTGAAAACAATGGCAAATTCAGGAGTAACTGTCAGAATGCTTAACTATAATTTGAAGTCAATGTTTTGAGAAAATGGAAAATGTATAATTTTCACATTCTTGGATCAGATTTATAACATATATAACAAAACATACTCCTCTAATGTGTCTTTGAAAAATATTATTTTTTGTTTATTTTGATATCATAGTCATTTGACTTCTTAGACATAAAATTTAGCAATATAATTAATTGCTGAATATTTTTCTAAAATAAGCATTGTAGCATGTCTACTTCCAAATACGTTTTAATGGATATGATGTTTTAAAAAACCTGACATTTTTCCAATCATCACATCAGAAATTTGCCACTAATATAGAGCCTAGGAATCTAGCAATAAGAATTCCAAATGATATTATCTTTATCTTATTTATTATCTATGCCAAGTTTCTTGAAAGAAGCTGTTCTACAATTTTCTTTTGATAGTTTTGTGGCTAGGATTTCTGCCTATCTTAGTAAAACTTAATCTTTACGATCTATTTTCTTTGTCACTTATGAGAACAATAACTTAGAAGCATTTATACATATCACTCTCTTGGATATTTAACTTCCATTTAAATTTTCTATATCCTTGATTTATACAACCAAAAGATGGCAGTACTTCATTAACTATTCTTTTACTATAGACCTTATTCATTTCTCTGATAGTTAAAACCCATTGAGTACAATTTTTTATATTTTAAATGTAAAATATAGTCAATGTTAGCAGCTCTCCAATAAGTGTTTTAATTTTTGAGCACTAAATCATATACATTTCTTTAAAAAAAGGGCATAAGAAATTAAAGGTCACATAATAATGCCAAATGAGATGTCCTCTGAATGGATGTTATAAACACTTTAACCCTTCTCCTTGCTTGATTTGATTAATTATTTGAGAATTATACTGAAGACAAATCTTTGAAGACTTACAAAAGTATCTTTCTATTAAAACAATGATCTTGGACTTCATGTCAAAGAATTTGACAATTATATTAGTGGTTTTCACATGTGCTAAAGTAAGGCTCACTCTTCAGACTGTCCTTTACCTCAAGAGTTTTCACTGCAACTCTAACAAAGCAGTACCCAAGGATTTCTAATTAATATACCATCAATATAAGGAAAGGAGATTTTCATTTTGATATAGCATTACGAAAGCTCCACTGAATTTTTGAGTGTAAAAAGATAACCCACTGAACTTTCTGATTTTCTTCTCTGCCTGTTGAAATAAAAGTGAGTTTTTTCAGACGGTATTTATCCCTTTCCTATCTCTTGCTCATCCCTAACAAAATTTCCACAACAATCTATTCTAATACTTTAATCTAGTAATTTTTTAGAAGTGTATTATAAATCACAAATAACTTCAAATCTTCATAATTATATATGTGTTTATTTTTGAGTCTCTAATTCTTCCTCATGTAAGAACTTTTTTGCCAGTAGGTATTATTATACTATTTAGTAGAAAGGTGAAACTCTGAATATTGTGGGCATTTCCAGGCTTTCTGTTCCTCTAATGCTTGAAATAAAATATGTCACAAAAGGATCCCAGTTAAGACACAATTTATCCAGAATGGGTTTGAGCTAGGAAGAAGTAGAACTCTTCTTATTTGTTTTGCATTTTCCTTCATAAAAAATAAAGGAACTATTGTTTAATTAAGTATGAGGAATTTCAAGAAACTGTTAATGCAGGATCTTGGTGTTTCTTTGCAGTGATGTACATTTCTTTCTCTCATTTACCAGCTACTTCCCTAGCCTCATGAAATCACCTTTTGTTACCAGAGCTCCTTAGATACCGGAGCCTCGTTTCAGGCTTGACATCTCCTTGCAGGAAGGAATTCAAGGATGATACCAGCAAATATAAGCAAATGAGAAAAGTTTATTGAAGAGAAAATAAGTACACACTCGAGGTTTGAGCACGGATGTGCCCAAGAGAGAGACGTGCACAGATTGTTTAACACGAAATTTTTATCAGATTAAACAAAAGGAGGAAGGGTTTGGGACATTGGTACATTGCAGTTGGTTAGTAAGCATTCAAATTAAGGGTTGTGATTAGGCTATTTTGATTGTCTGTCTGTACATTCCTGTGATTGGTTGTCTATACATTCTTTTTCTTAATTTAATTTTTTTGAGATATCTTCACTCATCATACAGTCAACCCAAAGTATAGAATCAATGGTTTACAATATCATCACATAGCTGTGTATTAATCACCATGATCAATTTTAGGGCATTTGTGTTACTCCAGAAAAAGAAGTAAAAAAGAAAAGCCCCTTCCCCCTATTGACCACTAGTATTGCAATACACCCAATTTTAAGATTGAGAATAGAGGTAGGTTAACTAAGAAAGTGTAGAGTTAACAAATACATATGTATATCTCCTTCTTCTCATTTGATCTTTCTCTCAATCTTCAGGGATATCTTGCAGTGACCATTTAAAATTCTTCATGCTAGAAAGGGGTGTTGAACCCCTGGAGTAAAGCAATGAACCTGGTTGTCGTTTGTGGAGAGCCTGGTAACTCTCAGTTTCAGAATTTATCTGGCCTAGAACCAATATGGGGGCCTTAAGTTTCTTATGATTGGTTAGTAGACATGTGATTTAAGGTTTGTAAGTATGTTATTGCGATGGGCCAACTAAATATTAAAAGTAAGGATTGTATATGGGTTTTTGCGATTGGTCCATGCTGTGTGTTTGAACAATACATACTGCTTTGCTTGACTACTTTCCATTTTGGGAACCTGCCTGCTCTCACCAGATATACTCCTCCCTGGACTGCTCAGAAGGCACCTCAGAGCCTGTAAGATGTTTTCCTATGTCAAACCTGCCTCATTTTCATCAAGTAGTGGAAAATGTTGGAGAAATACACATTACATAACAAAACATTCATATTACATAACAAAATCCCAGTTTAGGTGTTCATGGCAAAGTTGAGGAGGGACTTAAAGGGACAGGCCTATCACAAACAGGAACAGATTCAGGTTTTGTGGACTCTGAGATTTATACAATCTGAGAAGCCCCCATTATGGGGAATAATTCAACATTTTAAATGTAAAAGATGCTTCAATTGCTCTCTGGGCTTTTAAATGGGTCTGGGAAGGTGAGGAAACCTGAAGTTTAAGCTTCATTTATCTCCTAGTTTACACCGCCTAGAATGTAGCTACTTGAAGCAATGGTAGGTTTACTCTGGCACACACTCACAAGAGGAGAAAAGAAAAGAAAAGGTGAAAAGAAAAAAAATAGAAAAGGAAAAGGAAAAGGAAAAAATACTAGATGACACTGGTGTGAACACGTGAGTAGTTTGCCCAGAGTTGCAGCCAGAACTCACAATTCACAGAACTAAACTCAGAGCCCAGAATCCAACTTAAATCTCAGAAGAAAGCAGGAAATTGGTATGAGATAAAAACAAGTAGAAATATTCATCTTAAGTAACCAGTGTTTTGTCCTTCTGCCCATTCCTTTGAATACCATACTAGACAGAGAATATATCCTACAGTTGAGGTTAGTTCAAAACAGAGGTGTGAACTGATTAAAGGTAGGAAAAGAGATAACCTGGAAAGAAAAAATATGGATATGTAATTATGTATGAATATAAATGGTTGTAAATATACACTGAATAACATTCTTTTGTCAACTATCCCCTATTGAAGAGCTCAGGGAGAGCACTATTCTGTTTTCTCTTCTATCTCTCCTCCTTAAATTGAATCACGGAAGGTGATCCTTGCAATAGTATACATACAAGGTTTTGTTATTTTGTCTGAAAGGCATTGATGGAAAGGTATGGGTGGAGAATAAGTGAAGGAAGACAAGCAATCTCTGGTTGTTAGCGAACATACGATGCCTGAAACAGCAAACATGTATCCTTTAAACAACTAAGAGCTTCTTAGACAGATTTCTATTCTAGGGGAAAAGGTTGAGGTCATTTCGGAAAATAAAAAATATTTAATTTTTTAGAAAACTGCAAACTGTGACTCAGAGAGTTTATATACTTTGAAAAGTGAGATTAAACTGCAGAAGTAACTGAAATGGAATTTGACAGGCAAGTTTTCTGACTATGCTCCCAAGCCTTCTGACTCTACTTTTTCTTTCTCAAAATGACAGCCAACATTAAAGTAATACCTTGCATTTCTAAATATCTTTTCATATCTGTGATTCTGTTGGTATAATAGGTAAATGTAATCTAATCCAGTAACAGCATCAGCCTTTGTTTTAGCCATTTATCAGTGTTTCTTTTTCATTAAAGAAAATTAGGAATAGTGACCTTCTTTTATGAAAGTATTTGATGACGCTGTATCTTGGTGATGGATCAGGGCTTTTTAAAAGAGGGTACTCATACAGGGGTTTCCAAAGGACCCTTGCACACACATAGTTTTAGGGGAATCGTTTTCCAGATTCTCAACTTTCATATATATGGTTTTTTCTAAAATCTACATAGTAAGGGTGCATTCCTATGAAGGCAGTGGAACTTCTTGCTTATGTTCCTACTTCTCAATTTATCTTTTCAACTTTGCAAAAGATGATATATAACACCCACCCATTCTAAATCTTAGGTCTAAAATATTGTTAGGGACATAATATTTCTGATTCATTAAACGGACAATCATTTGGAAATATTTCTGGGTAACAAATGCTTTGTTACAAGTCAGGTGGTTTCCAAACACTTACTTCTCGCAAATTAAGGTGGGCTTAATTCAGTCATTAATTGATGTATTTTTAAGATAATTTTTTATTATGAATTTTTCTTAAAACCCAAAGGATGATAAAGAATTGGGTAGCATGAAAATGGCAAAACTTACCATTATTTTCTTATTTTTACAGGTTGGGCATTTGCATCTATAAAAAATGAAAAAATAGTCATAAAAAAGGTACTAAATTTAACCTCATCCTAGTGATAAAAATTATTCATACACAGATACAGAAATCAAACATTGAAGAAAGAATTCTCCAAAAAAATTTGTCACTTTTTTTGGTCACTTTTAAAAGTAATTATTTGTTGAATCTATCATTTATGCTGCTTTGATCAACTGTACATTAATAACAATTGCATGTAAAAGATTATAAACTAAGATTCTTATGATTCTTATGTGAAAATAGTGTGTGCAGAAAACTTGTTGTACTGATTATTAAGTCATCCACTCATTTATTACATGCTGTTAAGAGAATCTTGAAATCTGATAATTGATATTTTTATAGATCCTCATGTCCATCATATTTTTATGAAATGTTAAAACTCCTTCCTACCCTTTCTTCTGTCTCATAAAGGCACTTGGAGAACATGCAAGAAATGTGATTTAATCTCCACCAATCAGAGACTTGGGAACATATTTATGGAAATGAGTGATAAAATTGTGAAAATTGCTTGGAATTTTTCCTTGCAGTTTGCTTTTAGAAATTATTTCGGCTTAAGCATGAGATTTTATGTATCAGTATAATTATCCACAACATTTATTATAACTGTTTTTAATGTTTTCTTTCATCCCCTCTCCTCTCTCCTGGAAATGGCCTTCATGTCACATCAAACTTTCCCAATCAGATTATAGACACCTTCTAAAAAGGATGCCAGGAGCAAGGACTGCTGCCTGCCAAAATGGGGTAAATTGCCTGGGCACCTCACCCGCTGTGTGTGGTTGTCAAAGAAAATTGCACTTGAAAGAAGTGGCATTTTCATGGCATTTTCCACAGGCCCTTTAGAAAAATGTAATTTTCCTTTTTTAATTGCATGGGCAGGCACCAGGAATCGAACCCGGGTCTCCAGAATGGCAGGTGAGAATTCTGCCACTGTGCCGCCATCACCTACCCTGATTTTCCTTTTGACGTTCTTCAACAAAAAAAAAAAAAAGGAAAGGGCTTGTACCATTTCCATGGTCCCAATGTTAGCAAACCACTACTAAAATTCCATTGGTCATGAAGTGGACTGCATTTGGAAACCACAGAAAGAGATGGAAGGAGAGATATGTGTATGATATACACATATAATCATAGATCTTGTCTGAGAATTTTATTTTCTTTTGATAAAGTTCAGCATCTTTCCTTAGCACTCAAGAAGTCAAGGCTTTGCATGGACACCTGCCTACCCAACATTGCAGTCTCAAATTCTCATACTCGTCTTCTGCCTTTCTTCACTGGATGCATTTCTTTTTTCTTGGTTCTTTGCCATCTTCTCTTATGTCACTGGACCTTCAAGCATACTACTTCCTCAGCCTGAAATATTCCAAAATGACTGTCTAATTCCTATTCTTCCTTCATGTCTTATCTTTAGTGTCATTTCTTCAAGAAGCCTTCTCTTACTCAGGGTTTATTTGCATTTGTTTTAGGATCCCAAAACCTTTTAATGACAGGGTATGGGAATGAGAACTTGGCAACTAATATTTATTAAGCACTGACTATATGTCAGGCACTCATTACCTCTTTTAGTCATTGCAACAACCCCATGAGGTAAATACTACTGTATTATTATCCTCATTTTCAAACTTAGATTTAGATTCTGGATATAGTAACTTTTCCAAGTTGATACAGCAAATAAGTTGCAGGTATTACTTCTTTAATATGATTCTTCCTAATTAATCCTTTGTCTCCATGAGAGCAATGACAAACATCTGTTTTCCTCATCTTTGTGTTTATCTCTAGGGCCCGGCACAGTAGATATTTAATAAATATTTTGGTGATTGAATTAGCACAGATAAATGACGATGACACAGTTTTCTGAAGTGTGTTAGAAAGAGTAGCAGAGGTTCAAGAAACCTTCTTGCATGAGAGTCACAAGGGGTATCTTTGTTTGTTTATGAATAACAGAAAGGTTTTCACTTACTTGGAGAAACTGTCCATATGGCTCCAATCTCAGACATTAGTAAATGAGGGTATGATATTAAATGTATGCAGGCATATAGTAGTACAGAATAGGTCCTCATAACATTGTCAGTGGGCCAATTATCTGCATAGCTTTATTGACATTCCTAGTTTGGAATTTTGCAAAATGTGTGCAAACAAGACAAAACAAACAAAAAAACAAGTTCCTAAAATAACTTTTCAAGAGTAGCCCCTAATATCAATCAAATAGGTAACCATATTAGATTTTGGTTGGATAACTGCCTACTTCTTTTTCTAATTGAATTTTTTGGCACTTAAGAAATAAATCAGATAATATAATAGTGTGATACTGAGCACAGTCATCCTCTAGAAGGCAAAAAATTGAGACAGAGTGAAAGAGAGTGACCGTCTAATGCAACATATAATCACTGTTGAAATTTGACTGGTTTTCTTTACTTGTTACCTAACACATATAGTGAATTACCATAAAAACTGACTTTGAATGAGTTTTTTTTTTTTTTTTAAGTGCAGGACGGAACAACCTGAAATCCCTTCAAAATTGTATACTTGGGAATATTTTAGCTTTGAAGGTCCTTGATTTTATTCGGCACCCTGGGTCAATCTATCTAGAAAACAATAGATTTCTAGATTTCTTTTGTGCTTACTTAATGTTTAAAGGAGAGAAAGAAAAAACATTATTTTTTCACAATTTTCTAAATAATGCTATTTTCATGATATTTTACTTACTGTTGTTCCCTGAGTTAGTCTAATAGTCTTTTAGAATCCCTTTCTTCAGATTTGAGATGAATCAATCATGAGAGGTTTCTACTCAATTACTACTACTGCTATAGGTCTTTTGATACTATGTAGATATATGATCTAAAAATACAGTATTTCAGTTTGGCAATTTGTGTATTTATTTATTCACTTCATTTCATTTTCTTTCCAGAAATTGTTAATTGTTTCTTTTTATTTCTAAAGCAGTTAATTGAGATACATTCACATACCATACAATTCATCCAAATTGTCCAATCAGTGAATTTTAGCATTTTTACAAAGTTGTACATTCATTACCACAATCAATTTTAGAACATTTCCCTTACTCCAAAAAAAAAAAACACATCCCTTTGCAATAATTTCTCAATCCCCCTATCCTTCCCCAACCCTACATAACCACTAATCTATTTCTGACTCTATTTATATAAAATCTATTACATCTTATAAAACGGAATCTTACATTACATAGTACTTTGTATCTGGTTTCTTTCAGTCAGCATAATGGTTTTTAAAAATTGTTGGGGGTGCAAGCGTAGTTCAAGGGTCGAATTCTTGCCTGCCATGTGGGAGTGTGGGTTTGATTCTGGGTCATGCACTCAAACAACAAACAAACAAAACAAACAAATAAAAAGCAAACAAAACTTCAACGAATGGTGCTGCAATAACAGGATACTCACATGGAACAATAACGAAATGTGACCCCACCATACAATATACAAAAAATTATTAATATTATTTTAATTAGAGAAGTTGTAGGTTTACATAAAAGTCATGTAAAAAATGCCACATTCCCATATACCCCCAATTGCTGACACTTTGCATTAGTGTAGTACCTTTGTTACAATTGATGAAAGAATATTTAAATACTGCTATTAACTGCAATCTACAGTTTACATTAGGTATATATTTTTTCACCTATACCACCCTATTATTAATGTCTTGTATTAGTATTGTACATTTGTAATAATTCATGAAAGAGCATTCTTATATTATTAACCATCATCCACAACAGGGTTCACTGGGTTATACAGTCCTATGTTTTATCTTCTAACTTTCATTCTGGTAACAAACAAGACCCAAAACTTCCCCTTTCAACCACATTCACATACATAATTCAGCACTGGTAATTACACTCACAATAATGTCGCCATCATCCATTTCCTAATTTTACAATCCACCTAAATAGAAATTCTGTGCAAATTGGGGGTAGAAAATGGGGAGTAGATTCTTAATTAATTTATTTTTTAATGCCTGTGACACTATTGAAGCTTGATGGTGAAGCTTTTTTTCCCAATAGCATTCTACATAAATTTTTAGCTGAGCAATCGATTTCCTAAAATGCTGAATTTTGTTATGTTTGAACCACTCTTTTCCCATTTTGCCAGAGTGCCAATGAAGTCTAGACTACTCTAAGCATGTCAGTCTGCAATCAGTTACCTTTCTACCATATGGCAAAACAGTATACTTTAAGTAATTCAGGAAGGCACTTGGAGACTTCCAGCAATAAGAAAGTTTCTCTTTCAAATGCATATAGGCAGTAATCTATTGCTAAGTGAACTATAAGGCAGTTCATTTAGACAAGCACTCATGGATTTAATGCTGTTTCTGATCTGTTTTGTAGAGACCCAGAGTGGCCATATTACAGGATTCTCAAATTGTTATTGCCTTCTGCATATGCTACATCTATGAAAGATTTTAATAATCTGTTTTAAATCCCAAATTTTCTAATGAACAAAAATTCAAAGTCTGAATAGTAGGTCATATATATTAGAGTACATGGGAATGGATTAAAATTACTTCAAATAGCTAATTATTCCCAGGTTTTTCTGACAATGCGAAATAACTTTATAAAATTTTTCATAATCTTTAATACATTATTACAAAACTAAATCATGTTCAAAGCCTTATGGAAATATTTTTAAAATGATGGCAAAGTACTTTCATTTATTGACAAATACATACGTTCATAGCATTATGCTTGGGAAATGCAGGTGTTAATATTATTTATTCACTGTTATTTCATTCAAGGCACTAACTGCATTAGGGAGAAAGACAAAATATGAACCTAAATAAGGAAAATTCAAGAAAAATATAAATATGAACAAAGAAGTTATAGTAGTTCTGGTGTTTATATGTTACAATAATACTCTCCCCTTTGTGAAAAAGGATGCAGCAACAAAGTGTAGTTGGTTTATTAATAGGAAAATATGTATCTAACTACTCAAATTAAGGTGTATAATATCAGAATCATTGCATATAATGGAAATAAGGCAAAAATATAGGCATCATTTCCTTTCAATCAGGTGGGATTGAGGGCAACCCAGTGAATATTTGGAATAATGTACTTAGATCAATTTACCACTTACTATTGATTAAAAATCCCAAAGTTAGTGGTTACACATTAACTTATAAATACCTGTCTATTGTATACACAAGCAATTGTGTACATATAACCTGAGGATTATTACTCTGTAAGACATAACCAGAACCTAGCAACTTGATATTAACAATCTTTATTTAATTTCTCTTTCTGATATCTTCCAAATGCTTTTTTAACTGGTCATAGACTCTCACTGGTAACTTTATTGATTAATGAATTAAATATAATCTTTTATACTGTTTGGGAATCATGTTTATCAACCTTTTAAAAACCAAGATCTATATCTTTTCTATCTATCTATCTATCTATCTATCTATCTATCTATCTATCTATCTATCTATCTATCTATCTATCTATCTATCTATCCAATCTACCTGTCTATCTCTTTCCAGTCAGGGATAATAGGACGGAATATGAGAAGCAAATGGTAATTAGTTAAACAATTGCCAACTGAACAAAACATCACTAAGATATCTGGGACAGAGAAAGAAATATCACATGACAATGAAAATAAAATTAGAAAAAATCAGTCTGGTACAAAT